>JAOTRA010096110.1:0-11516 GCA_026260255.1 Pseudolaguvia tuberculata
ACACACACACACACGAACACACACACACACACGAACACACACACACACACGAACACACACACACACACACGAACACACACACACACACACGAACACACACACACACACACGAACACACACACACACACACACGAACACACACGCACGAACACACACGCACGAACACACACCATGGAGATTGTTAACGCTAATAATTTCTTGGCAAAAGAAATAAACATTAAAAAGGTAAGAAGTTAACAGTTACAATAAATAATAAATCCAGGGTGTCCCCATGCCTCTCGTCCAATGTGTGCTGGGATAGGTGCAGCAGACCCCAGTGACCCAGAATTTGACAATAAGCGGGTAAGCAGATGAATGAATGAAAAGTCCATATAGCCCAACTCCCCAATTCACTTAGTTCCATGGAGCCATTAGCAAACCTGGAACTGCCCCATCAGCCATGTGGTCCCATCTACCAAATCATTTGCAAGCTTAATAGTATTCTAGATCACAGCGCTAATAAAATTCACATTGTACAAAAAAAAAAAAAACAAACGTAAAAAAAATAAATCAATTTTTCTTATTTAGAGAAATGGACCTTTGCTATTCAGGTACAATATAGAGATGAATCGTTGCTACGTCAGTGTGTCTGTATATACGGTTACTTTAAATACGAAATCAAAGGAGCCTTCACCATATCATCCATCTTGCTCAGGTAGTATTCAGCTTTTCCACTTTCCCTCTAGACATTTTTTATGTCACCTTTACAATTGTGTCAGTCGTCCCACCTAGACCACCGAGGTGCAGTCTTCTCAATGGCAGAACAATAAAGAGAGCTGGTACTGACCTGCAGGAGAAGTCTGTCCCTCTTCAGCTGCTTGTAGAACATCAGAACATCAGAGTTTGCCTGGACCACACGTGGGTCAAAGTCCATGACCCGAAGCCCTTCAAGGCTGCGGGCTCGAGACAGAGCTACGTAAGCTTGTCCGCTTTCAAACACGCGTGCCAGAGAGATCTCCACACAGTCCAGGGTCATACCCTAAAACATTGTAAATTACGTTGTGATTAATATACTAATTAGGCGGCGCGTTGGCGTAGTGGATAGCACGGTCGCCTCACAACAAGGTCTCGGTTTTGATTTCCGGGCTAGAAGAACTGTAACATGATCCTTCTGAACATCAGCATGTGAACTGACATGCGCTCCTTTCACACATCCAACCTCCACTATTTAGTAAAATTCTTTCATAGCGATGAAAATGGTGAAATGATTAAGGAACGAGACGTTTAACCAGGGCAGCGCGGTGGCGTAGTGGATAGCACAGTAGTGGCCGGGATCTTTCTATGCGGAGTTTGCATGTGGGTTTCCTCCGGGTGCGCCGGTTTTCTCCCACAGTCCCAAAACATGCAGATGAGGTGGATAAATTGTCCATAGGAGTGAATGTGTGTGTGAATGGTTGTTTGTCTATGTGATGCCCTGAGATGGACTGGCGACCCGTCCAGGGTGTACTCCCGCCTCTCGCTCTATGTGTGCTGGGATAGGCGCAGCAGACCCCCGTGACCCCGGATTCGGGAATAAGCGGGTAAAAAGATGAATGAATGAATGAATGAATGTTTAACCAGACCACCTGCTTCTTAATGGATGTAAACCTATTATAGAACATTAAACATCATGAGATAATTCAAGATACTTATTTCTATTGCTCTTTTAAAAGCAGACATGACACATTTCCATCTGTAGCTAATAGGCCTAATTACCCTGTGCTCTATCTCCAGCCAGCTCTAGTTAATTGAAAACCATTAGCGTCGCCGGCAAACAACCTGGAAACTCTGGGAAAACCCAATGACGCACTGCGAATGTTAGAACATTACAGTAAATACATGAGCCAATTTATTTCTCAAAAAATAGATACGGATAGTAGCAACGTCAAGTAAATATACCGACGACAAGAGGTGTGAATCAGATATCCCTCACCTGGCTCTTGTGGATGGAGATGGCCCAGGCTAGCTTTAAAGGGAGTTGCTGTCGACTTAAGTACACACCTCCAACCGCTTTAAAGGTCCAACGCTCGCGCTTCATCACTTCTACAGCGCCGCACAGGAAGCGTACTCTGGGCAGGCCTGATGGAGCAAGTGAGAGAAAGAAAAGAATCCAGACCCAGGACATGGATGATTTGATTGCAGTGTTATTAGATTAGTCTGAGGACGGCTGGTGTGTTGGGAATGATAATCGAATCGAATCGCTGCTCGTTTTTATTGTAACAATTGGACAATTTACTTTTACTGATTTACATTACAAGGATTCCTTGAAGGGAGAGAATCAATACAGTCTGGCATCGTTCACAACAACAATAATACGGCGAAAATAATTTGTATAAAAATATGTTGCAAAAGTAAAAAAAAAAAAAAAAAAAAAAGAAAAATCACCTTTTTTTTTATTTTTAAAAATAAGAACTTTGTTGGTTTTACAAAACTTGATAAGCTGTAAAGAGGGGCGGCACAATGGTTAGCGCGGTCGCCTCACAGCACAGAAAGATCCCCGGCCCGGTACATTCTTGTTGAGTTTGCATGTTCTCCCCATGGGTTTCCTCTGGGTACCCTAGTTTCCTCCCCCAGTCCAAAAACATGTAGATGAGGTGGATTGGTGATTGTAAATTGTCCATAGGATTGAATGTCTGTGTGAATGGTTGTTTGTCTAGGTGTTGCCTTGTGATGGACTGGCAACCCGTTCAGGGTGTATCCCTGCATTGAATTGAGTGTAAAGGCCAACAAACCAAGTGGAAGGTACGACTCATTTACATTTACAGCATTTGGCTGTAAATGTAAATATCACTTATCCAGATTTGAGCTTTTTTTTTTTTTTGTTTTTTTGTAGAACTGAACAACTGTGTATTAAGGCCTTTCTTAAGGGCCCACAGTAATTGATGGGAGGAGGTATGAATCGATTCCCGGCCGTTCTGGTATCAGTTCAACACCTAATACTAAACCACCACTTCCCTCGCTTGTATGCCAGTAAAAATATCCACTACGTTACTATTACCAATATTACAACTAATAATATTTTTTCCCCTCCTTCAACTAACCCCATTAGGGCTCCCGTTAGGGGATCAGCCCCGTGAACATTCAACTTGGTGTGGTTTTACCCTGGCTGCCATTCTACCCAACACAACCCTCCCATTTATCCGGGCTTGGGACCAGTACTAAGGATGGACTGGCTACCTGCATGTCTTCATCTCACCACGTCCAGGGTCTTCCTCTAGCAAAGCTCTAACTATACTCTCATAATCCGGTCAAGGATTTGGGATCCCTGTTGTGCATCTGCTGCTGAACAGCTTATAAATCGGTGCAAATGTGATCACGTCCACAAAGGTCATCCCAAGAAAGAAATCGGTAATTAAAACAGGGTCACAGCGAGTTAGATCAATGGCAGAGAAGAATCCAATGTCCTGGATGTAAATACGTGTATGAACCCTTGTTTGAAAGGCATAGATCATTTTCATCCATTTTCTTTCCCCTTGTATCAACAAGTTTGCCTCCCCACAGAGGGCAGAAGTCTCCAATGAGATTAAAATGGACAGGGAATTTGTTCTACAAGATCTCCCAAATCGTCCTCCAATTTGTGATGCTATAAATTCAGGGGCTATAGAGCCAGAGCATAAAGTAATGGATTTACTCAAAGGTAGAAGAGCTACGCAAATGAGGTTCTTATGGCATTTCAATGTCTTTTAAACTGGTGACGTTTACCCCTTTATGCTCTTTTTGTAGATAAATCTTTTTCTGCTGGTGGACTTGCCTTTTGTTTTATCAAGGTCTGATGAACTAAGTTCTGAATTCGGCTGTCAAATTTGGGTTTTACTGCGTTTCGGGACTTTAGAATCTTCAGCCATAGGGCATAGTTATGGCTTTACAGTAAGTAGGGTTAACCATCTACCAGTTTAAGCCTTTAAATAGTTAACCTTTTTTGTACATTTGATCCACAGGATCCCCCCCCCCCTCCCCGATCGAGTCTGAAACCGTGTGATCGGATCTGGACATCCCTAATTAAAAGCCAATGCAGAAAGTCTGAGCTGGTGAGAGGTTTAGACAATTTTCTCAACCCATCTAACAGTAACACACAAACCAAATATATCCAACTGGAACAAAACAGGGATGAGTTCTCACAAAATGTGCGTCAAATGCAATGTTGATAGTAATGGAGAGTGTGTTAGAGAAGTGAAGAAAAGAGTGCAGGCAGGGTGGAGAAGAGTGGCAGGAGTGATTTGTGATTGGAGAGTCTCTGCAAGAGAGTGAAATGTAAAGTTTATAGGACTGTAGTGAGACCTGCAGTGTCGTACAGTTTAGAGACAGTGGCGTGGTCAAAAAGACAGGTGGAGGAGCTGGAGGTGGCAGAGTTGAAGAGGCTGAGATTTTCCTTGGGAAATGGACGAGGATGGACAGGATTAGAAATGAGATTATAAGAGAGACGGCGGCGCATGTAGGATATTTTGGGGACAAGGGGAAAGAGGCTAGGTTGAGATGGTTTGGACATGTGCAGAGGAGGGACATACAGGTAGTTGGGGGTGAAAGAAGCAGATGTACAGGGTAGTGTGGAGAAGAGTGCTCTGCTGTGGTGACCCAAAACATAACTACCTGGTTTGTCTTAAAGAACTTCTGTTGTCCAGTAGCTCAAAAGAACCTTTAAAACCTGGTGGTTTTCAACCTTTTAGAGGCTCAATGAGAGTTTAACTCTAGTAAAAGTGAAACTATTCACACATCCACAAGTTAAGCATGCTTAAATCCAATACTTTTCAAATGGAAAGTCTGTTGTGGAATAGAGATCAAACGCCAAACAATTAATTTGTGAATGGATGACTACGCCTTTAGGTTCACTGTCAAAATATTTGACACCAATGATCATGACACGTCTTCGAGAAAAAAAAAGAAGGTTGTTCAGCTAGTGTAGACGATAATATGTCTAATTGGATGTCAGTGACATGCAGAGTCCCACAAGGCTCAATTCTTGCATCTGTATACGCTGCCACTGAGCCAAAGAATGAGAAAGAACCCCATTGTCCCTCACAGCTTTGCAGATGATACAGGTTTGGAATTAATTAGTACCTACAGCATTATCGACAGCAAGAAGAAAACTGGAGGCACTACATTCAGAAGTACTTATTATTGGTTAATGCCATACCAGCACCAGAGATCATCCTTGTACTTCTAACGTGCATGTTTTGACCTCGAGGAACCAGCGTAAACCCATACAAGCCCAGGAGAACATACATAAAAAGCCACAAATAAATCTGCATACAATCACCTCAAAACATTGCTCTAATTTTTTGTTGTTTCCAGTCAGGATATGAAGATTCTTGTTCAAGCCTTCATGAACTATAAACTGGACTATTGTGACGCACTCATGACCAGCTTCTCCAAGAAGAACATTAGACAACAGCAGCTGCCATAAATTCTAACCATGACCCGAAGTGGTAGCCTAGTGGTTAAGGTGTTGGACTAATACCAGAAGGACCGGGGTTGGAATCCAACCTTTACCAAACAACCACTGTGGGCACCTTGAACAAGACCCTTAACCCACAATTGCTTTGTAACTCTGGATAAGAGCGTCTGCCAAATAGCGCTTCTCACACTGGCTGACCCCTTAAATTAAGGAATAGTTTCTAAGATAAATAAATCAATTCAATGGCCTAGGGCTGTAAAACAGACGCATATGCTCAATGAAGATCAAGTCAGATCAAGTCAGACCTACCAAAGATTCTTTCTCAACAAGAGGAAACGGTTTGCAGTTCCGTTCTGAAGAACTGCAAACCTTTTACTGAAGAAGCAGTGCGTGTTATATTCCAGCTGTTTTCACTGCACTTTGGTGTTTACCTTGGTTTCCAGGTAGAAAGTCAACCACGACGCCTCTCGCACCGTTCACCAGCCCTTTCTGCACATCCAGGTTCTTGGTCAGCATAACCTAAAAAAAAAAAAAAAAAAAAAAAAACAGGTCAGACATTCGAGCCTTAAACAGCAGACGATAGAAATGGAATGCAAGCTCTCACCTGAGCTCCTACTTTTAGCTCTAGCATGTGACCCACTGGACTTTGTGCATCAATAGTTTTAACCAGCATGGGGTCGCTGTCCAACGCCTCAAACACACGCAAGGGTCCTAAATAAACGCATTTGATCAGACAAGAAAATTTTGGTCTTGGGAGTGTTGAAGTTGTCAATATTCTAGAACATTAATGACAGAGGGAATGAGGTAGTGTGCACAGCTGGAAAAGGTTACCAACGAACCCGGCAGCTGCTTGAGTTTGTTATTGTTAGTGAGCTCCACATCATCCTTGTGCGTGCACAACCTGGTCGCTACGATACCATCCCGCTCAATAGGGGTACTGGCACTCTTCAGGAGCCGGGCCGTAACTTCCTCAGTAACTCTGATGAATTAACAGCAAACAAAAACACTAAGTCTTTTAGAACCTCCATTGGATAGAGGAAACCAATGCATATAGGTTTCAGAACCTGCCCAGTCGAATGGCTTGCAGCAGAGAGATAAAGGTACGGTCCGTCTGTCTGCGCACCTCAGTCAGCTCCATGTTCATACGGATGCACTTCCTCCAGCTTCTCGCCTGCGGAACAGCAAGTACATTATTAATGGCCAGATGTGGACATCCAAAAAGTGTTAAAATGTGGAAAAAAAAAATTTAAATTTAAGAAAAGCAAAACATGCATAAAATGGAATTAATAATCAGACTAGTGATTGTTATTTACATTTACGGCATTTCGCAGATGTTCTTATCCAGAGCGACTTACGGCGGAGCAGTTACAGGTTAAGGGCTATGTTCAAGAACCCACCGTGGTGGCTTAGTTGTGCTGGGAATCGAACCCTGGCCTTTCTGGTATTAGTCCAGAACCTTAACCACTAAGCCAACACTTCCTTATCTTCTCATCTTATCTTATCAAGCTAGAAATAACTTGATGGACTATGATTTGCTTTTTGTGGAAATAATTACATCAAAATCCAAACGTAAGATGTAATTAGTGTTGTATGTTCTACGGTTGGACCAATAACCAGTGATTAAACAGCTATTATTCTAAATTAGATGTTTAACATGTGCAAAGAATCTTAAAATAGAAGAAATGTGCTTATAAATATGAAAAATGACATTTTAAACTTAATAGAAATGTGGTACATTAAACAAAGCAAATTTCGGCAAGTGTGTCAGGAATTCCGAGACTTCTCTGAGAATTCCTACCTGGAAACAGAATCTAGGTTTCTCTTTTCCTCTAGTGACGGGAGGAAGCTGGAGAAAATCTCCACACACAATAAGCTGAATTCCTCCAAACGGCTCGGTAGACCTTCTTATTGACCTGCAGGTAACAAAATCACAGCTTATTTTATCAATCCAGCCACCTCCCACACACTGCATGAAAAAGAATTCTACCATCAGACCAACTGCCCACACAGTGAGAGGCAGGGGTACATCCTGGACAGGTCGCCAGTTCATCGCAGGGCCACACAACCATTCCCATGGCCAATTTAGACTCACCAAATCAACCTAATGTACATGTTTTGGACTGTGGGAGAAAACCAGAATACCCAGAGGAAACTCACGCAAGCTCAGGGAGAACATGCAAGCTCTGCACAGAAAGGATCGAACCCGAGACCCTTTTGTCGTGAGGTGACCGTGCTAATACAAATAAATGTTGTGATCTTTAAATCATGCAATTAGTTTCAATTAGGAATACTTATTTTCATTAAAACAGATGTTACTAACATCTGGATGAAATGAGATACTTTAGACAGCTCTACATGCCTGGCAATGGACTCGAGCTTGTCAAAGAACTCAGCCTCCACCATAGAGATCTCGTCGATGATGAGGTGTTTACAGCTGGTCCAGTGTTGCAGGACTCCAGGTCGCTGCGCCAGCTCCAGACACTGATCTAGAGGAGCCGAACCCGAGCCGATTCCTTACCAATCAAAAGAGTGGGACATGTGGAAAGCAAGTTTTGAAAAGTGAAATCCCATTCAAGTATCCATCCAATCAAGACCTTCATTTCCAACCGAAACAAAATATCTAATCATTCATTCATTCATCTTCTTACCTGCACACATAGGGCGAGAGGCAGAGGTATACCATGGACGGGTCGCCAGTCCATTTCAGGGCAACACGTAGACAAAACCATTCACACACACATTCACTCCTATGGACCATTTACAATCACCCATCCACCTCATCTGCATGTTTTTGGACTGTGGGAGGAAACCAGAGTACCCGGAGGAAACCCACGCAAGCGCGGGGAGAACATGCACAGAAAGATCATCAGCCCAGGAATCAAACCCGGGACTATCTAGTTGTGAGACGACCATGCTAACCACTTACACCACCCCGCCGCCCATATCTAATCCATAGATCCCATTCCAATCCATCCGAATTTCATAATGAACTTTTACCTGCAAAACTATGCAGCGTCGTTCCTCCAATATGACAGGCAGCCACGCCAGTACTCGCCGTAGCATACGTGCTTTTTGGGGGCAGTGATCCCACAATCCTTTTCAGCAAGAAGGACTTTCCCGTACCTCAGAAATTATACACCAACAATTATCATCGGTATGTGCAGATTATTTATTTTATATAAAAACCAGAATTCGAGACCAGGCTGGAGTGGGTACATACCTGCACTTCCAGTGAAGAATACATTCTTCCCACTCAGAACGGCATTCAGAACTGCCATCTGTTCCTTACTGAGTTTTTGCATGACTGGTATTTGCAGGATTGGCTTCTTGTGAGGGTGGAGAGCTTTTCCCTAAGACAGAAATTCAACAGAAACTGATTTAATCGTTTTTCAAGCGAAGTACGTTCACAAACTTGATCTTATCAAAAACTAAAGTATTCATGGGTATTTTCTTGGAATTGCTAATCATACTGAGCTGATGTCATCCATTCTTGGTCGCTTGACTTGCTGGCGGCTAGCAGAACTGTTCACGGTTCTTTCAGTCAGAACCTTCACCTGCACTGGGGCGTTTACTTTACTCCTCAATTCATTGGCTTTCTGGATGTCTTTCTGCTGCACAGGGCTGATGATCTCAAAGCTTCTTGGGAGCCCTGCTCGCAACCGGGCCCTTTCGGTGACAGGGTTGATACCTCGTGAGGCTTCATGCTTTATACTCAGGGTCTTCAAAAAGGTTTTCAGGTGGTCAGGTGGACAGTTGGAGATCAGGAGCTGTGAATTTTTTTGTGGGAAGTTCACTGTGCACTTGCCGTCCTTAACAAACCGTGTGAAGAGCCGAAAGTCAGGACGTAAAGCAAAGTTTTCGTGGGGTCCACCACGGGTGTCCTGGACACGCAGCACCAGCTCCCGGAACTCATCCCTTCCCAAAGTGACAGCAGCACGCCGGATAACACGTCGCTGCATCGCATGACCTCCTCCACTCATATGCTCCACTGCAACGCTGCACTCAAGCCTTGAACCGTCCTCGGTGTGCAACATCCTGGTCCATAGACAAGAATTAACAGATTTACTTTATATAGCAAATAGTCCATGATTTTCTATTCATTCATTCATTCATTCGTCCATTCATCTTCTTACCCGCTTATTCCCTAATTCGGGGTCACAGGGGTCTGTTGGAGCCTATCCCAGCTCACATATGGAAAAAGGCAGGAATAAACCCATGACAAGTCCATCACAGGGCCACACATAGCCAAACAACCACTCTCACACACACATTCACTGCTATGGCCAATTTAGAATCACCAACCGGGGGGGAAGACCGGAGTACATGGAGGAAACCCATGAAAGAGCATGGGAGATCATACAAACTCCACACAATCGAATCCGGGACTTTCTTGTTGTGAGGCGGCCGTGCTATCCACTACACCACCCCAGAAATTAAATCACTTTACATTAATATTTAATTTATACAATTATATAATAAGTTATTAATTGTTTGGTGCATTTTTTATTTTATTTTAATTATTTAGACCTAAACATGCACATTATTTACTAAAACCCCCCCACATTTTACGTACTTTTAAAGCCTAATTTATTCGTCTTAAACGTAAACTGCATTTAAAAAAAACATTAATTAAATATATAAACTAATTAATATTTACTTTATTATTATTATTATTGTGTTTAATAGTAAGTGAAAGGTAGCGTTAGTGTTTATTCATGATTGTGTACAATAATTTAAGATATTCCATAGAAAGGAACATTGATTTAAACACACATTTTCTTTTACCGGTTATAAAATGAAGCCCTAGAATTATTAAATGGTTAAACTGGAGTTTAGTAATAAAATCAATATTAAAATAAAGTGTTGAACTCACCCGGTTTTATTTTCACCGCAGCAAACACACACTGGAAATTTCAAACAGAAGGCTTTAATTCATAGCAGCCAATCAGAGTGGGCTATTAAATTCACACCCAATCAACGATAACTTCCGTTAAAAAAATAAACACGATGTCACCGAGAATCGGGGTGGAGCATGAGGAGGGTTGCCAGCTCCGCGTTTGTAAGGCACTGATATATTTTTGGGTTTACGTACAATTAGTCTTTCATTCATTCATCTTCGAACCCGTTTATTCCCTGATTCGGGTCGCGGAGGTTGCTAGAGCCTATCCTAGTAAGGGGCACACAGGACGGGTTACCAGTCCATCACAGGGCCACACATAGTCGAACAACCACTCGCACACATACATTTGCTCCTGTAAGCAATTTATAATAACTAATCAACCTAATGTACAATTTTTAATGGGTTGTGGGAGGAAACCAGAGTACCCAGGAGAAACCCAAAAGCATGCAAACTATACACAGAAAGACCCCCAGCCAGGGAATCGAACCAGAAGCCTTCTTGTTATGAGGCGCCTGTGCTAACCACTATGCCACTGTGCAATCAGGCTTCATATCATTCATTCATTTATTCATCTTGAATCACGGGGGGGTCACGGGGGTCTGCTGGCTCGTAACCCAGCTCACATAGGGTGAGAGGCGGGGGTACACCCTGTACGGGTCGCCAGTCCATCGCAGGGCAACACATAGACAAACAACCATTCACACACACATTCACATTCAATCGACCTAATCTGCATGTATTTGGACTGTGGGAGGAAACCGGAGTACCTGTAGAAAACCCACGCAAGCGCTGGGAGAACATACAAACTCCACACAGAAAGGTCCCCGGCTCGGGAATCGAACCCTGGGATCTTCTTATTGTAAGACGACCATGCTAACTAGAAAATGTATAATTTAATCCCAGGAATCATTGAGCAGCTGAAATTCAATTTATTTGGGTGTTTTCAGGTTTTTTCACATTCAGTTTTAAATATTTTTAGAAAACAATAATAATATATATAACAGGTCGCCTCACACCAAAAAGTTCCCTGATTCAATTCCCGGACTGGGGGTCTATCCATGCTGAGTTTGCATTTCCTCCCCGCGCTTGCATGGGTTTTCTCTGGTTACACCGGTTTCTTCCCACAGTCCAGGACTGTGTGTGTGTGTGTGTGTGTGTGTGTGTGTGTGTGTGTGTGTGTGTGTGTGTGTGTGTGTGTGTGTGTGT
>JAOTRA010096138.1:0-11516 GCA_026260255.1 Pseudolaguvia tuberculata
CAATTTACAATCACCCATCCACCTCATCTACATGTTTTTGGACTGTGGGAGGAAACCCACGCAAGCGCGGGGAGAACTTGCAAACTCCACACAGAAAGATCCCTTGTTGTGAGGCGACTGTGCTATCCACTACGCCACCTTGTAAATGTCTCCACCATGGAGTGAGGGTGCGGCCCAGATGTCTAATTCCAGATTATAGTAGTTTTATAAGAACTTCTGGATTGTGTCACATGACCATAGGTTCTATGATCAATCCATCACAATAGTATCAATGAGATCAGACAGTAATGTGAAGTTGTGGAGGTTCCAGTTCATTCTACAGTCAGAATCAGGATTGGAGTACAGGACATAAGACGTTCTTCTACTCCAAAACATCTAAAACACAGCACGACTTTATGGAGATCAAGGGATTTGTGCCCAGGGACATTGTCATGCTGGAACAGGGTTTGCAGTGTCTAATGACAGTCTAGTGGACCTCAGACTTTATCTGTCAGGGTTTTCTAGGTTTGATGGCATACATTTGTGGAACAGGTCACAAAGTGCTGAAAGTTAACAAAAGATTCTGGGTTTTTTATTTAAAGTTAAATTTGCTCTATTAAAGCGTCTTTAATGATCTGAAGAGTCAACACACCTCAGCGTATGTCTTATTAATGAGACAGAAGTTCAAACAGTCTCAGCTCCAGAAGATACCACGGTAGACCTCAAACTGAGAGAACTGACCTTTTACCAGAAAATATCACTGTATAGGAGGAAACTATTCCCTCCATTGAAAAGTGTGATAGAACATGGAGTGAAAGGGCAGAGTTTACTGACTCTAAAAAACAGAAGCTGGCAGAATTAAAAAATATTTTTTTATGGACATCAACTAAGAATAATGTGCACAGTAACGTACTGGTTAACAAGATCACATGACAACAACAAGGTTCCGGGTTCGATTCCCGGGACAAGGATCTTTCTGTGCAGAGTTTGCATGTTCTCTCCCCCCCCCCCCCAGGTTTCCTCTAGGTATTCCTCCCACAGTCCAAAAACATGTACATTAGATTAATGAGTGTGTGTGTGTGTGTGTGTGTGTGTGTGTGTGTTTCTTCGTCTATGCGTCCCCTTTGATGGACTGGCGACCTGTCCAGAGTGTACCCCTGCCTCTCGCCGTATGTGCGTTGTGATAGGCACCAGCAAACCCAGAATTAGGGAACAAGCGGGTAAGAGAATGGATGAGTGAATGAATGGATGAATGAGTGAATGGATGAGTGAGTGAGTGAGTGAATGAGTGAATGGATGGATGGATGAATGAGTGAGTGAATGGATGAATGAGTGAATGAGTGAATGGATGAATGAATGGATGAATGAGTGAGTGAATGAGTGAATGGATGAATGAATGGATGAATGAGTGAATGATGGATGAATGAGTGAGTGAATGGATGGATGAATGAGTGAATGGATGAATGAGTGAGTGAATGGATGAATGAGTGAGTGAATGGATGAATGAATGGATGGATGAATGAGTGAGTGAATGGATGAATGAATGAGTGAATGATGGATGAATGAATGAGTGAATGGATGGATGAATGAGTGAGTGAATGGATGAATGAGTGAATGGATGAATGAGTGAGTGAATGGATGAGAGAGTGAATGGATGAATGAATGAATTTTCACTAATGGTCAGATGTTTGGTCTGACCTGAAGACATGTAAAAGTCACAATTGTAGCGTCACCTGTTGGCAACAGGATACATCACACTTCAAACAAACTCAAAGATACCATGTTCAACCTGCAATAAAAGCGCTGACCAGCGCCACCTGATGGCCAAAGGATATGTCATATGAAAATGATAGTTTAGTTTTTTGGTACTTTTTTGTGTAAAACAAATGTGGAAATATATCAATTTTAAAGAACCATAATTATAGTTTAGGAATCGAACCCAAGCCCTGAGTCTAATAGGAAAGGAATCAGTCGTATCAGTGAAGTGCTGGAAACAGATAAAGAAGCCACACTGACCGCTGCTGTTACGACTCCTTCCCTTGGTTTTTGCCCCCAGCAGCATCTTCAGACTGCTGCGAAACATGGCGCCCGAGATCAGAAGAATCGAGAAGAAATAATATCTGCAGACACAAAGAAGGAAAGTGAAATAAAAAGAGCATTATTAGGTAATAAAATGAGAGGCCATGTCTGTATTATTACAGGCTGACAGAATACCAGACTTTTTTCTTTAACTAATAACTTTCAGTGACGTTTTTCAGAAAGTGCTTGGATTAATGGTTAAAATGTCCGACTGATACCAGAAAGACTGGGGTTCCATTCCCATCTTCACAGTGGTGGGCCTTTAAGCAAGGCACTTATCCACCAATTAATCAGTTATACAAAAGAGATAAAACCTAAGTCGCTCTGGGTGCAAGTTAAAGGTTCAAAGGTGACAACTTATGGGGGTTTTTGGTGCTTTTAAGATTTGAACCTACGACCCACCGCATTAATCCACAGTCTTATTCGTCATTGTTTTTTTGAACAACACACACACACACACACACATCTGTACAGTGTGTGTGTGTATTAATCCCAGCAGATACATTGGATGATGTCAACTACAAATATAATTTGTGATTTCTTTTAGGAATTCTGGGAAAATAATAAATTCCAGCATATAAACTATGGAATTACATTTATTCTGGGATTTTTTTTTTTTTTTTTTTGTAATATGTAAAATGTAATTTTCTTAGCACGGTCGCCTCACAACAAGAAGGTCCCAGGTTCGATTCCCGGGTGAGTGCCTTTCTGTGTGGAGTTTTCATATTCTCCCCGTGCTTTCTCAGGGTACTCCGGTTTCCTTCCACAGTCCAAACACATGCAGATTAGGTCAATTGGTGAGTCTAAATTGTCCTTAGGAATGAATGTGTGTGTGTGTGTGTGTGTGTGTGGTCGTTTGTCTATGTGTTGCCCTGCGATGAACTGGTGACCCGTCCAGGGCGTACCCCTGCCTCTTGCCCTATGTGAGCTGTGATAGGCTCCAGCAGACCCCTGTGACCCCAAATTAGGGAATTTGCAAGAATACAAATTCCCTAATTTGGTAAGAATACGAATGAATGAATGAAATATTCTCTGGGTGATGAAAGCAGGTAAGGTTTGTGTCTCACAGCTCCAGAGCGGCTGAGGGTACGAATTTGCACTTGTGCCTTTTGTGTTCATTTTCCTACCTTAAAAAAACCATCAGTTATACAACGGTTATAATAAGTTAGTAAACACAGGAAGTTCATAGTTAAAGTGCCCAATATAGCCAAAAGTATTGGAACACATACCAGTCACATGCTTATGTGTCACTGGTCCTTTCTTCCAGACTTCTGGGCTGGTTTGCCACTACACTGGGTCATGTGACCGTGCTACAATAGTATTAGTGAGATCAAACACTAAAGTCTAGGGTCCATTCAAGGGTTCGGTTCCTCCCAAAGGTGTCCAATTTTAAGGGTTGACTCAAAATCAGGAGCCAATCAGAACACAGCATGTCTTCATGGAGATCAGGGGCATTATGCACAGGTGCATTGTCATGTTGATAAATTACTGAAACCTAAGTTTCAGTACGATGTACTTTTTTTAAAGCATCCCAGAAGAAAGAACGTCTTCCACCAGAGTGGATGAACTGTTCTAGCTAGTGCCCTGGACCAATTACAGCCACGTGTGTGTATATATTGCAAGTCTGGATCTATTTTATTGCCTCCTTCCTGAAACTTTCTTTTACTCTTTAATTGGCTCCTAAGTGAAGACATGGTAGGTATGATTATTAACCCTGCTCCTCTGCTGTCAACACTTTTTATGGCTTGCTGAACGCAGAGCAGAAGAACGACGTGTTTAAAGCCAGTTTGCGTTCCTTTTAGAGGCCATTAAAGCTCGGAGCGGAGCAATGTGATTAGCGGCTGTGGAAAACAACATTTACATAAAGTAACAGGCTTTTCAGAGATGGAGTGGGAGAGGAAGGCGTCGGGCCTTCGAGGGATCTCAGGTGTGACGTGTTGGTGAACTGAGGGACGACGAGAAGCAATTTGTAACAGGATAAAACTTTAAAGACTAAACTAAATAAAAGTAAAAAAAACAATAAAAAGTTTTAGGTTGATAGATGAAAACTAAATCACATGAAGCTTTAACAGTTTATCATTGGCAGCTTGAAAGACCTGGCATTTGATTGGCTTATCCAGGTTCTCATTCAATTCCATCAGCCATCAGAAGAATTAGAGTGACATTGTAATGTTCTACAGAAGTACTGAAAGGTTACTAGAGTTAGTAGTGTACTAGAGTTAGTAGTGTACTAGAGTTAGTAGTGTAATGCTGGTGCTAATGTGTTAGCTTCTGTATTTGCATGACATCTGTCTGAAGTCTGAATCAAAAGGGAACAGGGCTAATGAAAATGGTAGCTTTAATGGTGGTGCTGCCGTTTAGAAGAATAAAGGTTCATTTATGAGCAGCAAATATTATGGTCACTAGATTGAGATTACTGAGATCAGACCGTAACGTTCAGCCAGGGAATCCAGACTCAGTACAGGAGTTCAATGTCTTCATGGGGTTTTGTGCACAGGAGCATTGTCATATTGAAACAGGGTTTGGGGCATTTAAATCAAGTGATGAAAATAGAAATATTTAACAATTTTGTGGCAAGAGTTTGTCAAAGTCTGAATGATGTTGTGATGAAGGTGTCCATAAAACCATTGCTTTCTCTAAATCCCATAAATCCAGGCGTGCTTTACAAATGGCTGCTCCTGCACCATCCCAAAGCACAGGGGGAAAAATAAAACACGCCACCTTTCCCTCAGACAGCACAAATACCTTTACTATCTTGAATCCTTGCCCTGCATGGCTGCGGTGCGATAGGATGTCTGGCGATCTCCAGACAACAGGGCAAATGCTCGGTAGCAAAGGTAAACCCTTTATTTCATGATAAATGTCCAATAACAGGACTCGGGCCTTTTTTTTTTTTTTTTACATCTTTACGCTTGAGTTATAAATCACTGAAACTGTTTCCCTGGAAACTGGTTTTGAACATCTGTTTACAATCTCTTAATGGAATAAATAAAAAGAACTGGACACGGCAGGGATCGTGATTAACTCGCATGTATTTTTATATTGCTTTGGTTTGTGAATTAAAGGCAGCGGCGGTAGGTCACTCAAATGACCTTCAAGTTTTTCAGTGGAGCGATTGGGGGAAGAGGGGGGGGGGGTGTCAGCACCACCCTAACTCTTTTCCTGCTGGATTATGTGAATATTCCTCTTTACTATAAGATACTCAATAGGATGTAAAACTTCATTCATTGAACCTGGCTTTGCTTGAAGGTCCAGCTGTGGTAGTTTGTCAGGGTGGGAATCAAATCCATGTCCACCAATTTAAATGATGATGAGGCTCAGTGAAATGTTTTTTCAGAATTAAATATCTGCTTATGCAAATAACCTTCTGACCATTTTCCCTATTCCTAATTGAATTTGTCTTGCTCATAATAGACGACTAATACTGATGGGGGGGGGGGGGTGTTCCTCGAGCACCCTCAGTCCACATGAAAACGTTAAGCAACAATCAAGAGGCCATATTGCTTTATCAAGCAGATGAAAAATACTTGGATGTTCCCTACTATTACTGCTGCAATCAACCAATTGAACCAACCAATTTTCAACCTCTACCCTTGGGATTCTACCAAAAATGACAGACTATAGACAACCAATTAGTGTCTACTTCCTGTTTGCACATCCTGTCAAGAACAAGGCCATGTCAATCTTGTTTTTTTATTCAATCACAGATAAACGACTGGCCAAACAAAAGTGAAAACCCACTTCAGCATTTCTACAGAAGGAGGCAGCAGCTCACCCCACAGATCATTTTTCTGCTGAACGGGAGCACACACTCCTACATGGCCCAAGATCCGTAACCATCCATTATAATAGACTGGTAAGTGTAAATGGAACCCATAGACAGAGTTCTTTGTCCTGTAAATGTGTGTGTGTGTGTGTGTTAATTACGACATCAACACCCTTTTTGTCTGATGCAACTCACAGATGGAAAAAGATCCAAGCAAGGTACATTAAACTGTGAGCCAGAGAGTTCTTATGTTCTTATGGTCAGATACCAAAAGATCTGGGACAGAGGTCTCCAGGATGAAAGGAGGATCCCTGAAAGGCTCAGTCACACAAGTAAATATGGAACATAGTTCATTAGCAGTATCTGTGGTCTGATGTTCCATGTTCCAACCCGTTTTCCAAAAACATGGACGTCGCATCTTTCAAGCTAGGAGGAAAAAGACCAACATGGTCTTTTGAACAACATGGCGGATTGCTGTCAATGCCTGTGATGGTATGGCGCATGGGTATCTTACACATCTATGATGACCCCTTGGTGTTGAAAGCTACATACAGGTTTTGGAGCAACATATGCTGTCATCCCAATGATGTTTTGTTTTTTCCAGGGACCTCCATATGTTCAAACAGCATAGCCACATAGACCGGCAGAATGGATACGTATATATATATATATATATATATATATATAATATGCATTTTTGTTTACAGGTCCGTCACTGCACGCAAATGCTGATCGTTTGTGCGAGTGTGTGTGTTTGGAAAATGTAAAACAAAGATGATCTAATTGGAAGCTTTTGGCTCTTTTACCTGTTAATCCGTTTCTCACATTTATTCTGACATTTGAAAATAATAACACTGTTAATGAACGTTTCAAAAGCAGTATCCGAGGAGCATTGTCGAGCACATTAGCATTTTTATTACATCTAATGTTCAAGCTAAAAGTGCATCTATTATTTTGCCAGACAAAATGGTTCATTATGGAGGCAGAATCCAATCCGAGTACTAAGCAGCAATAAGGAGTTATCTGGGGTCATTAGAACCTTTTTATTCTGACCACTACTACAGAAATATTATTTCTCTAACACTAAGGCTGTAGAAAGTCTTCCGGTAGTCCATAGAGTTGGTAGTTCTTAGTTACATCCGGCTGACACATTGAGCTTATGGGCTTTGTGCACATTAGACATTGTCATGCTGGAGTAGGTTTTGGGTTTCTTGCTTACATATACTGTAATGTCATTAAGGGAGTGAGTGTAGAAAAGTTGTCCAAAAACTTTTGACCATGTAGTAAGTTTTTGCATAAGAATAAAATGTCCTATTGTTACACCTCACAGCAAGAAGGTTCTGGGTTCGATTGTGTGGGTCAGTCCAAAAACATTTCCCCAATGAGAAAATGTGAATGTGTGTGATTTTGTGGTTGTTTGTCTATGTGTGGTCCTGAGATGGACTGGTGACCTGTCCAGAGTGTACCTTTGCTGGGATAGGGTCTAACAGACCCCTGTGACCCTGAATTAGGGAATAAGGGGGTTGGAAGATGAAATACAATTGAACCCTTTCTATCATAGCACTGTATCTCCTAAAGCTGGATCTAATAAATTATGATAGAACCTTGGATCCTCCTTTGGCTCAAATAAAAATAAATAATAACAGATTTTTATTTCTTTTCATCCAGTTTTAAGTGGAAAATGAAGCCAAGACGGATCTTTAGTCTAAGACAATCTTAAAAGTAACCATCTGTTTTATTTTCATCAGAGATTTATAAGTGTCTCAGTGGACATCTGTTCTCTCAATTATCTTCAGCGTTGACAAGTTTCCTGTTGACTTTAATTAATACTGAACACACAGCAGGAGTCATTAAGAAATGTCCTGATGGTTGAGTTAAGGTTCGAGTGTTTGGACAGACTACAGATTATTGTCCACCATCACGTTTTTTTGTTGTTGACTTGTGTAGGTGATGGGACAACCCTACAGGTCCAAAAGGCTTTGATTCTGGGATTAGAGGGACAGCAGAAGGTATGGACTCCAGTCCGGGTTCTATATCCAAACAGGACATCCAAATGAGACACAGTTCTGTCCAATTTTCAAGGCATTAAAATGTCCCTTTATTGAAGAAAGCCTTGTAAGTGTTTTGAGTCTGTCGACTGATCCTGATAACTGCTCAATATGCTTTTTAACCAAGGCTGGTGTCGGACCCGGAGCTCATCTGGTACCAGTCTTTTTGGAAAGTGTATTATTTTGTATGGGGACACATTTGCTTAATTGTGGGTTTATCTTTTAAGACTGAAACCCACAACTAGTCAACATGAATAAAAGACCCCACCCCCACTCCTACCCCCCCCCAACTCAAATCTAATCATCACAACTCTATTTTTTTTCCCGTATAATCTGTTAAGCGCAAGAGCAATTTTAATTGGACCGGTTCATGACCCAATGGGTTGTAACACTTGCAATGGGGTTAATGAAGCGGGGTATTTTCATATTTATGATATCAGTCTTCATTGTTACAGACTGATACTGATGGTAGATGGAAACATCAGCTCCACCAACATCTTCCCACAGTAACAGAAATGTATTGCCGAGGAACGGATAAATCTCACCCGGACTTTTCCTTTACAAAGCATCTATAGATCATTGTGAGAAAGCAGAGCATTGGGAGAACAACTCCCAGATCTACCCTCTGACTGCAGGTCTATTAGTATGCTGGAAGTGTCTTCTGTCTGCCTGATCAGACAGAGAGAAAGAGAGACAGAGTAACAGGGCAATTATATTATACCCTGTGTCCACGACAGGCTTTCTAAGAAAGCAAGTGAAGATGTGACGCAGGGTCGGGGGCGAGCCGGTGGCTATCTCCAGAGGTAATCAACCTTGGCAGTGGGATGAATTTGGCATTGTGATAAATGCATATAATCCTGCAATGATCTGTTTCCTTGATCTCGTTTTGAGTCCTGCAGAAATGAAAGCGACTCCGAGATCATCTTCTCGGTTTGTGAGCCGACTCCTCAAATGTTTTTTTACACTTTTCACTAAAACAGAAAACATTTAGAGGAATAGATTTTATTAACCCTTTATTGTGAGGTTAAGTTTCTTTCTTCACTTAAACCAAGGTTGTCTTTGTAACATCACCGAACTGGTGTAATTATGTGATTATGTTCCAGTTAATCACAAAATGTGACCCTACCACCACCATGCTTTACAGATCAGCTTGTAGGTGTTTTGAATTATGAGCAGATTCATTCTTTCTGTCTGGGGTAGTAATGTTCTGAGCACCTAATGGGACAGTGCTTGACCAGGCGTGGCACTTTCAGGGGTTAACCCTGGAACGACTTACAGTTGAGCAACAGGAGGTTAAGGGTCTTGCTCAGGGGCCCACAGTGGTGGCTTGATGTTGCTGGTAATTGACTCCGGTCTTTCGGGTATCAGTCCAACACCTTTACCAATAAGCTACCACTTCCACCAGAGCATGAAATTGTCAGCATTGGACCACTCAAAGAGAGAATAACCCTTAAATGGCTGCCGGGGTAAAAAAGATCTGGTGGCGCAAATGTATGGAGATCTTTCTGGTCTTATTTAGATATGATCCTAATCCGGAGAAGGTGTCAGATCACCCACAGGCAAATCTACAATCTTACTCTGGGAAATCAGTAAATAAGAAAATGGAGGGGAAAAAAGAAAAACAACAAACAATACATGGCTAAGAATATGCATTTAAACGCAACACACAAGCGCTACTTGATTTTGTATTGTTTCATAGGTTAATCGTGACTAGTCATACATTGTACTACTTCATCCAACACAGTGTTTTTTTCCCATCTTTCTCTATTTGTGGCTGTTATGCAATGTGAAAACTGTGGGCAGCTCCTCCAACGTATCAGCAATCCAGCGTTCAGTAATGTTGAACAGCCTGATGGGTAATTATCACAGTACAAGTGACTATCAGATTCCTGCATGACTAGCAGACTTCTGGTACAGACGACAATGCAAATGCAACACTTACCGTCAATTAAACTCCTACTCGGAATTCAGTTTTCCATCTGAAATTTCCTCTCATGGTAATCTTATGATGTAGACGTACTGAACTTTGAGATTTAGCGGAGTATGTAAGTAAGACGACGTTGTTAAAATGGAAAAGTTTTACGGATCATGTGGTTCAGGCAGCTTGATTGACAGTGATCAGTGAATAAATGCAGTTATGGAATGAATGAATGAATGAATGAATGAATAAGCAGGTTACAAGATGAATGAATGAATTATAAAGGATCATACAGAGTACAGCATATAGTGAAATGGTTTTCTTCACATATCCTATCTTGGACGGTTGGGGGTCAGATCGCAGGGTCAGATATGATACAGCGTCCCCTGGATCAAGAAGATTTAAGGTGAAGGCTCCAAGACCCAACCATTGCGCTCTTTCTACCAAAATTATCACATGTTTTATAGAAAAGTCCTCACGAAGCTGTAAATACATTTTAAGCAAAGCGAAATATAAATGCATTTAAATGCAATCTCGATATTACTGAAATAACAGTACGCCCCATGGTGCAGCAGTAATTCTGGGCCGCTGCCAGGCTGCTGCAGGCTAACGCAACACACAACAACTCAATTACTAGTTTATTACGAGCCCGAGAGAATGTTCCACACATGTACTGAACACACTAAGGAAAAAAAGCGTTTTTAATGTTATGGTTCAACGTTTGCTGCTAGGCTACTGCTTTTTGGTTCTTAGCTAGCTAGCAAACTAATAAGCTGTTTAATTCTCAGGGTTCGAGTCAGATTAAATTTAGTCTGTCCACATAATTAAAGAGTTCTTAGAAGACGATTAACATCAGGCTTTAGTTCTTCCAGCCTGGCGGATGCAAACCCGTTTCACAGATAGAAAACCTCAGGAGAGAACAGCTGGATGAGATAATCCCAAAGGAGAATAGGAAAGGAAATACTACTACACTGTTCAGGTTTAACAGATAGTGAACACTGACACAACCAACACCAACGAGTTCTGGAACATGTTTGGAAGGAATAAAAACACTTTCACTGAAGTATGATGATATGATGAGGTAAGAGGACAGAACAGGACAGGACAGGATTGGTCCAGTCACAGTGTGAGGACACTGACTATGTTCTATTAATCTAAGTAAATCCATTTACGGAGATAAAAACACCCAAGATGTCCAGATGGGTAGAAAGTGCACAAGCGAATAGAGATGCACTTGTCTGCATCCAATAAACATTAGTTACAATTCATTTCTTTAATGCAGTCAAACGCCTGCTCAGCATCTGGCCCCAAACTCAACATTCCAACAGGGGTTCTGATAGGCCCAGACCTTATTACTGTCAGAAGATAAGCACAGGTACAGCAATGGTCAGTACGGAAAACCGCAACAAAACAGTTTTGGAGCAAAGTTGTTATTTTTGGGCTCAGCAGAACACACACACACTCATACACACACTCATACACACACTCATACACACACTCATACACACACTCATACATATACACACACTCATACACACACTCATACACACACTCATACTCACACTCATACTCACACTCATACTCACACTCATACTCACACTCATACTCACACACACTCATACACACACACACACTCATACACACACTCATACACACACTCATACACACACACACACACACACACACACACACACACACACACACACACACACACACACACACACAC
>JAOTRA010096146.1:0-11515 GCA_026260255.1 Pseudolaguvia tuberculata
CCTCCACCAAGCAACCACTGTGGGACCTTGAGCAAGGCCCTTAACCCACAATTGCTCAGTTGTAAAAAAAAAAAAAAGAGACCAAATGTAAGTTGCTCTGGATAAGAGCGTCTGCCAAATGCTGAACTGTAACTGAACTGTAACTGGTCAAAGGATCAGAATCCTTTACAGGTTTCCTGTACAAGTAGTGGAATTTTGTTTTACCAACTCAAATAACATATTGTTAAAATGGGTGAAATTCACTAGAGTCAATATCTATATAATATGATGTAGGTTGACTGGCACGGTGGACTAGTGGTTAGCACGATTGCCTAACAACAGAAGCATCCAAACACATACGCCCCTATGGGCAATTTAGAATCATCCATGCATGTTTTTGGACTGCAGGAGAAAACCGGAGTACCCAGAGAAAATACGTAATTAACCCTGGAACCCAAGACCTTGTTGTGAGATCGCCGTGCTAATTACTACGCCACTGCGTCACCCCCATTGGTGGTATTGTTCATAAAATCACATGTTTATTTATTCATGCTTGTGTTTTACTGAAGGTATAACCCGAATTTCATGCTCATGCTCTCACAGACTGTAGCATATAATGTTCAGATTTAATGACCATCAAGGTCAGTTAACTGTGAAACAATGGGACTCCTGTAACAAAGGCAGGAACTTATGATTTATTGCAGGGTGTCTGAGGTGTGTTGCTGATGAGTCAACGGTTTAGACAGTTTTCTAGTAAATGTCATGAAGGTTTGTGGTGAAACTGGGAGAACCTGTTATAAAGTACATCAATAATAAGAATAAGACTCAGCATTTGGCAGTTAACAACCTCAGAGCTTAGTAGCCCAGCAGTAGTGGATAGGTGTAGCTAAGAGTCAAACCTGGGTCTTCAAGTTGGTAGTCTAATGCTGTGCTACTTCCGCACTAGTGCATGTCACTTTCTAAACTTTCATTCATTCATTTTCTTATTCCCTAATTCAGAGTCACAGGGGTCTGCTAGAGCCTATCCCAGTGCACATAAGATGAGAGGCAGGGGTACACTCTGGACAGGTTGCTAGTCCATCACACACATACAAACCCGATTCCAAAAAAGTACAAACAATGTGCAAACTGTAAATAAAAACAGAATTCAAATGAAGTGAAAATTTCAAATTTCCAAATCATTCAGAATAAAATATAGAAACATATCAAATGTTGAAAGTGAGACATTTTGAAATGTCATGCCAAATATTGGCTTATTTTGGATTTCACGAGAGCTACATATTCCAAAAATGTTGGGACAGGTACAAATGTTAAAAGTACATATAAGAATCAGCTGGAGGACTAATTTGCAACATGATTGGGTATAAAAAAAAAGCCTGTAAGAGTGGCAGTGTGTCTCAGAAGATGGGCAGAGGATCACCAATTCCCCCAATGCTGCGGCGAAAAATATCAGAAAGGAGTTTCTCCGAGAATTTGGAAGGTTGAAGTTATCATCTACAGTGCAAAATATCATCCAAAGATTCAGTGAATTTGGGTCAGGGCTGAAAGACCATACTGGATGCCTGTGATCTTTGGGTCCCTATACGGCACTGCATCACATACAGGAATGCTACTGTATTTGAAATCACCACATGGGCTCAGGAATACTTCCAGAAAACATTGTCAGTGAACACATCCACCATGCCATTCGCCATCGCCGGCTAAAACTCTATAGGTCAAAAAATTAACCATATATAAACATGATCCAGAAGTGTAGGCGTTTTTTCTTGGCTAAGACTCATTTAAAATGGACTGTGGCAAAGTTTAAAACTGTCTGTGGTCAGACAAATCAAAATTTGAAGTTCATTTTAGGAAACTGGGACACCGTGTCATTCGGACTAAAGAGGACAAGGACAACCCAAGTTGTTATCAGAGCTCAGTTCAGAAGCCTCCATCTCTGATGGTATTGAGTTGCATGAGTGCGTGTGGTATGGGCAGTTTACACATACAGGGCAGTTACACTGCTAAATAACTGGAATGACTAACACACCTTGCATTTTCCAACATGACAATGCCAGATAACATAACGCATCAATTCCAACATCATGGCTGTGTAAGAGAAAGATCCGGGTACTGAAATAGCCAGCCTGGAGTCCAGATCGTTCACCCATAGAGGAAAATGCAACAAGGAAGACCTAAGACAGTTGTACAACTAGAAACTCCATTTCTAGCATAAAATAATGTGTAAAATATTACTATAGTGAAACAATTTGATATTTACAGCCTGTATCCATAGTGCCTAACATTTAATTCTTTTATAAAATGGAGCATTTAGGAGGCTACGGATCTTTCCCTGGAACCCAACACTGGGAATGAAACCCCGATCATCCAATTAGCAGTGCGACCACCAGTCCATTCGGTTGTAGACAAACAACCACACATGCACACATCCACAACTATGGTCAATTAGGAATCACCAATCAATCTAACGTACATGTTTTTGGATTGTGGGAGGAAACTGAAGAACCCAGAGTAAATCCATGCAAGCATGGCGAGATATTGAACACCCCTAGAACTTTTTTTGCTGTTAGGCAACAATGCTAACCACTAAGCCACTGGGTTGCCATTTATGTTATAGCAAATAATAGTTAAATAAAAGGATTTCTTTTCCTAATAATAACTCATCTGTAAATTTATAACTGTTATATCAACCAGAAGCCTTAAATCAAGTAGAAAATTGATGCCCTTGATGATTAAAAGGTTCACATTGTTTTGACCGAAGGCTAAAAAACCTGAAACAAACCTGTACACAGAGTTTTCACTCATTTTGTCACTTCAGGGAATTTGATGAGCTGTGAAGTTTTTACTCTTTCTTCTTCATGATGATTAAAATCAGCAGTTACTCCTTTCTGTCTTTTTTCAGACAGAGATAAAAATAATTCTGCTGGTAGGGTTTTGCTGATGCAGTTTTCTGCTTTGCTCCATGGAATCAGTGTTGTTATTGTAGATTATACCTGAAAGGAGTCTGCAGAGGGACAACCTGCAAATCTGAGAAGATTAAAAGAGAAGTTTGGTTGTCAATCTCATTTTTTAAAGTTGTGTAATTTTTAGGTGTAAGTCAGAAAAGCAGCTACTTGAAGTAGAATGTTTGATGATCATGGTGATCCTAAAAAAGAAGAAAAGATGATGACGATTATGATATTAATCGTGATTCTAAGAAAAAGATAATGAGAACGATGATGATGATGGTCCTAAGAGAAAGAGGATGATGATGATGATGATAATGATATTAGTAATAAAACTAAAAAGATGAATATGATGATTATGAACCTAAGAAGAAAAGAATAATGAAGATGTTAATGAGGATGGTGATGAACCTAATAATAGGAAGAGGATGAAGACAATGATGATTATAATACTACCAAAAAGATTTTATTTCTATGTAAATAAGATGATTCAATTCAATTCAATTCAGTTTTATTTCTATAGCGCTTTCTACAAGTCATTGCCTCAAAGCAGCTTTACAGAATGAATGGTAATCCTGACAGTTTGTCCCTGATGAGCGCCAGTGGCGACGGTGGCAAGGAAAAACTCCTTAAAGTGGGATTAGAAAGAAACCTGGAAAGGAACCAAACTCAACTGCGAACCCATCTTCGTTTGGATTGAATAGATTAATGTATGAGTGTATAAACAGTTCTGGGTGGCTGGAAATGGGGTGACATCCGAAGTCATCGCAGGAATGCGACGACCAGGCCGATGTACAGCGCTCCAGATCCAGCGCGGTGGCGGGCATTTACAGAAAACGAAGAAAAGAGAAAATGGTTATTTACTGTATAAATGTTAGTGCAGGAAAGGAGTCAGACATGGCACAGACATGAGAGATCCCTGTTATGTAAGGCAACCAGACAACTGAGTGATCAGTGAGAGTGTGCATGTCCGACGGTAATCCAATCTTAGTGGATAAATCTGGGAGATGGTTTATAAAATTTTGGGGAGTCATAGATGTAAATGTACGTTTCATGCAGTAACATGGGGCTACGTGTACATTCTGACTAAGGGAAATTTTACACCAAACGAGACAGTGGTCAGAGACTATTTCACACTGTGGGATTATCTCTTCATTCACTACATTTATACCAAATGATAATATCAAGTCTAATGTGTGACCTGCTTTATGTGTGGGTCCTATAACACACTGAGTGACTCATATTGAGTCGAGTATAGATAAAAATGCCGTCCTTAGCGGGTCGCCTGTATTTTCGAAATGAATATTAAAATCGCCAGCAATTAGTGGTCTATCGACAGAGACCACCAGGTTCGATACAAAGTCTGCAAATTCACCAAGAAATTCAGAGTATGGTCCTGGTGATCTGTAAATAATAATATTTGGAATAGACTGACTCGGCTTATTGTTTGCCGTTGTATACATTACTTTACTATAAAGAATTTCAAATATGTTAAAATTATATTCCTGTTTTTGTATGATCTTTAAACTATTATTATAAATAACGGCTAAGCCTCCACCTCTACCGGTTAGACAAGGCTGATTTATGTAGCTGTACGCTGGAGGTAATGAATGGTAAACCTGATAGGATTCATTCCGCTTCATTTAATGCTACATACTCATTCTGCTTAGTCCAGGTTTCTGTTAAACACAGGACATCAAACTTCTGATCTGTAATCATTTTATTAACAATAAGGGATTTACATGCAATAGATCTAAAATGTAATAATCCAAATTTCAGATCAGAGGAGCGGGCTGTGTGATCAGCAGGTTCTGTGTTAGAAGTGACTATATTAATTAGATTATTAAAACACACTTTCTTATTATTTCTAAACCTATGTTTAGGTCCGGGAACAGACACAGTCTCAATATTAAAAGTCCTAGGTGTCCTAGATGACGACTCTAAGTGGCAAGCAGATGGTCGGACTAACCTGACCACCTGCTCCATGGCCTGGGCTCTGGACAGTCATCGATTAACTAGGCCTGTCCTAAGACTATGGGCTATGTTGCATAACCAGCCAGCAGCCCCTTCCCGAGTGGGATGGACGCCATCTTGCCCTAACAGGCCATGTTTGCCCTCAAACACTCGCCAATTATAGATAAAAGGTAATTTATTTTTCGGAGCACCACCTGGACATCCAGCGGTTAAGCGACCATAACCTGCTTTAGGCTACGTCGCCCCGTCGCATTGGAATGGGACAAAGGCATGGACTAATTGTTCTGCATCATTTCATACTTGTTCCAGAGGTGAAAGAATGCTATTTTAGTAATATTATCTATATGAGCATTAAATGAAAGATTAGAATCTAAGATCACACTGTATTTTACTGTTGCACTTGATGCTATAAACAGACCATCTAATGTTAAAGTGAGATCAGAAAACTTATCTCTGGCTACCTGCAATCGTAGCGGTTTTTGCTTAACATCCAGTTTCTAATGTCATTCCCACATAATTCCAATTTATTTAACTGAGCTGAAATGTACAGCTGTGTGTCATCAGCTTAACAGTGGAATCTAACATCGTGTTTACGGATCAAGTTCCCGAGTGTGAACATGTATAATAAAAATAGTCGGAAACCAAGCACAAACCCCTGGGGAACACCATAATTAAGGCATGAACATGTCGAGTAGTCGGCATTTAAATCTACATACTGATAGCGGTCTGTTAAATAGGACCTGGCCTAGACAGATATTTTTTTAAATAAAGGGGGGATTCGATATTGGCCTGTAATTAGACACCTTACTGGGGTCGAGGTCTGGTTTCTTGATTAGTGCTTTTATCACTGCTAATTTAAATGATTTAAGGACATACCCACTGAGTGAAGTATTAACTATTTTCAGTAGGGGTTCTGCTACAGACAGAACAACCTGCTAAAAGAATTAGGTTGGCACCAGATTCAATACACAAGTTGATGATTTTGCAGAAAAGATGAGTGAAACTAATTCAGTCTCTTCTATGGGACAAAAATTCTCTAAAAGTGTAGAGAACTTCATCAGAACTAGTTAAAGAAACTATCTTAGCCGTCTGAATTATATGAATAATCTTTGCAATTTTGTCGTTAAAAATGACATGATATCGAAGAGAACATGATGATGATGATGATATCAAAAAAGTAGAAGATAATTATGATGACGATGATAATAATCCTAAAGAAAAAAAAGAATAATAATGATGATGATGATTTCAAAAAAGAAGACGACAATAATGATGATGATGATGAAAATAATCCTAAAGAAAAAAAAGAATAAAGATGATGATGATAATGATGATGGTGATGAAGACGGGTGTCTTTTCTGACAGCTTCTAACAAAGCAGTTAAAATTTTGTGCATGTTGTTGTAGATGAATTTAATAAAAATGGAATTCACATTAAAACAAAGTCTTCAGGCTTCAATTAGAGTGAGAAGAAAGTGCTCAAGAATCTCATGAACGAAGCTCTGCTTTCAGTTTCTTCCCCAGGAATCAGACTTGAGATCATCTGAACTGTATTTTTAGCAAGCTGTCCTCAGAATCCTCTCATGAACCCTCCTGTTTATTCATCTTTAAGTAGTTCTGAAGTGCTTTGCAGATTTCGTACATTGGATTCTATGAAGAAGCTCATATAACTGCCAGAACACAAGCTGTGAAACCAAAAAAAACACTCTCTCAGGAATACATTGAGAGAAGAGACTTACTGCAGCCTGTACTTAAGTGGATAAACAGTAAGATTTTATTCTTAGCACTCATGACATTGACATTGTCTCTCTATAATTTGACTTTTTTGAGTTGTCAAATTATAAAATGTGTGTTTTAAGATTTTATTGTTCATTTTCAAACCCAATATTTACCACAACGTTTTCTTCCAAAATATTTTTTTACAACTGGGTCTGATTTTTTAAATATTACTGTAATAAACAGCACTGACAGGCAAAGTAGCAATTTAATTAAACAAAAGTGACTTGAATTGACACCACTTTACGTTCCTTTACTTTTCTTCTCTTTACTTTACATGGCATGACACACTTCATTTCACTTTGACTTGATTTCACTTGACTTGACTTTGGCTTGACTTTACTTTGGCTTGACCTCACTTGACTTCACTTGACATGACGTCACTCAACTTTACTTCACTTGACTTTACATAACTCAACTTCACTTCTCTTTACTTCACTTTGACTTGACTTTAGTTTGACTTGACTTGACTTCACTTTGACTGGATTTGATTTGACCTAACTTAACTCGACTTAACGTCGACTTAACTTCACTTCACTTTACTGCTCTTCATTTCATTTTGACTTGAATTGACTTGACTTCACTTTGACTTGACTTCACTTTGAATGTAATTTGACTTGACTTTACTTCACTTTATTCACTTCACTTTGACTTGCCTTGAACTTTATTTGATTTACTTTGACTTGACCTGACTTGACTTTACTTGACATTACTTTGATTTGATTTAATTTGACTCAACTTCACTTTTCCTTGACTTTACTTTGACTTTATTTAACTTGACTTCACTTTGACTTGAATTTACTTCGACTTGACTTGACTTCACTTTCACTTGACCTAACTTAACATCACTTGACTTTACTTCACTTGACTTCACTTCACTTCACTTGAATGTAGCCCTACATTCACTAGACAATGGCATATAATACAATACATACAATACCTCACAAATACTAAAAGACAACAAAGATGCTATATATACACACAAAACTAGGAAACGCATTAACTAAAGGAGAGACATCTAATCTAACCAAAGAGAACAGGAAGTAAACATTGAGGTATGATGAAAGAAATCTAAACATAATCAACATAAAACACGAAAAATTAACCCTTACACTTATCATTATCAATGTTGAAACAATTAACTGTGTAGCTAGTATGACTTAATGATCTAATTGCAGTAGGTAATTACCGCAAAAACATTTTTTTGTATAGATATGTATTTGTGGATGTTAACTTTTCACCTTAAGTCGAATAGAAAATCTTTCCTCTCTGTAATCTGTAGATTTTTTATCATAGTTTTTGCTTCTGGCAATTTTTTGCTCATATTGGGTTTTCAATGCCTCAGAGCAGCTAGAAACCAAACCTGACCATGTTATACAAGCTATACAATAATCAATAGTCTACTGAAATATGATTAATGTATAGAATGTGTATTGATTTTAAGTTTTAGAAAGTTGTTTTAGATGAAAAAAAAGTTTTCAGATCTAACAAGAATTTAAAAGCATCTAGTCTCGCAAACGGTGTTTGGCTTGTAACATGTAAAAGTATTCATTTAATCTTCTAACCTACTTATTCTCTAACTCATGGTCATGGGGTTCTGCTAGGAGTCTATCCCAGCCCACATTAGAAGAAAGGCAGGGTTACAACCTGCACAGGACGCCAGTCTATCGCAGGGCCATACATAGACAAACAACCACACACACTCACACTCACTCTTATTGGCAATAAAAATCAACCTAAGGTACATGTTTTTGGACTGTGAGAGAAAACCGGAGTTTCACATATAATTTGGACAGTGGTATAGCAAATGTGGATTTGCACGCTGGCAGAGTGCTTAGCATGGTCGCCTTACAACAAGAAGGTCCTGGGTTTGATTACCGGGGACTCATTACCGGGGATTGATTACCAGGGATTACCGGGGCTGGGGATTTTGCTATGCGAAATTTGCATGTTCCCCCAGCGTTTGTGAGGGTTTCCTCTGGGTACTTAGGTTTCCAAAACCATGTACATTATAGGCTCACCCTACAAGCTCCATTAGACCCCTATGACCTCGAATTAGGGAATAAGCAGGTAAGAAGATGAGTAAATGAATGAATGAATTATTCAAATGTTTATGGGCATTATTCAAATGTCTTGATCGGGAGAGAAAGAAGACCTGGGTTCAAGCCCCACCACTGCCAAGTCTGCCACTGCCAGGTTCTTGAGCAAATCTTCTTAGGATGAATGAAAGTATTTATAATTTTTACTTTATCACTTAACCTGTTTATTATTTTAAAGATGATGCTGTTAATGTCATTGGTGCTTTTAGTTATTTGTAAAAAAAAAAAAAAATAAACACGTTTTTATCTCTATTTGTATTTATCAATTGTATTTAAATTACCATTTAATTAAAATTCCAATCTGGATTGTTTCATTATTGAAACTTGGCTCTTAATTCTGCAAAATCACACACCATCTATCCTAGTAATTGTACACACAATACTACAGAGTGCTTGACCTTCTGACAGTATCATGATTTTTCAGCCATTTTTTCTCATTCTTCCTTTCTAATTTTTTATCCTTTGCTTTTTTCCTGTTATTTAAGATTTTTTTCATTCCGTCTCTGAGGAATAGATAAAAACTATGAGGAGGGGGGGAAAGCTTCAGACAGAGAGAGAAAGAGATGAATATCAGTACTTTTCGATCTCTTTCACACAGTCAGGAGAAATGCTTGCAGCGCCAATTTGTTCACACCGATGAAGAACAGCAGGAGGTCATTTAACCTTCATTTACCCATCATGCCTCGCTCCGAGGGGAGGACATGTGTGGTCTTGGCTTGTTATCGACTGTTATTGGATACTTATGAAAAATTACACTTGTAAATGTTAGTTATTAAAAAGTCATTTAATATTTTAATGAAATAAAGAAAAGATTTTGGCGGATTAGGCGTCTTTCTTTCATGTTCTCCTGTGCTTAACAGGCACTCCAGTTTCCTCCACACATTCCAAAAAACATATACTTTAGGTTTATTAGTGATTCTAAATTAACCATAGGAGTGGGTGGTGAGTACCTCTTGGGTGTGTATCCAGTCTCTGTCTGCCTGTCACCCTATGTGCGCTGGGATAGGCTCCAGCAGACACCCGTGAGCCTGAATTTGGGAATAAGCAGCTTAGAATATGAATGAATGAATGAATGAATGAATGAATGAATGAATGAAGTTCAGAAAATACATCTACGGTGTTCATTCATTCATTCATTCATTCATCTTCTTACCCGCTTATTCCTGAACTCGGGGTAACGGGGTCCGCCTATCCCAACACACATAGGGCAAGAGGCGGGAGTACACCCTGGACGGGTCGCCAGTCCATCTCATGCAACACATAGACAAACAACCATTCACACTCCTATGGACAATTTAGAATCACCAATCGAACTAATCTGCAAGTTTTTGGACACTGGGAGGAAACCGGAGTACCCGGAGGAAACCCACGCAAGCGCGGTGAGAACATGCAAACTCCGCACAAAAAGATCTCAACCCGGGGATTTGAACCCGGGTCCTTCTTGTTGTAAGGCAACCGTGCTATCCACTACACCACCTTCCTTAATTTGGGGTCACGAGGGTCTCCTGGAATCTCTCCCAGCGCACATAGAGTGAGAGGCAAAAGTACACTCTGGACAAGTCACCAGTCCATCATAGAGCCAGACATAGACGAACAACAACACCTACACACACACACACACACACACACACACACACACACACACACACACAACTATGGGCAATTACCAATCAACCGGAGTACCCAGAGAAAACCTAGGGAGAAACTCCAAGCTCCGCACAGAAAGACTTCTCGACCGGAAATCAAACTGGGGACCTTCGTGTTGTGAGGTGACCGTGCTTACAAATACACCACCAAGTGTTATAAATTCCTTTATATTTTTTATAAAGCACATTTAAAATATGAGGTTATTCAAGAACACAAGTGGTATTAAAAGTTTTATCTAGACATTAATAAAAATCTTGTATTCCATTTTTTTCTTTTTAGATCTCTGAGCTACCACCCCATCATTATAGTGTGATCACACAAAGAGATTCCCAGCTGTAAAATGTTTACATGCCCCTGGTCTATGACCCCATGTGTCTACACACCATTCATACATCCAAACACGTAATTTCTTTCGCTCTTGTCCTGAAATCCCCTCATTCCAGCATTGTTTCCTTGTCCCCTCTCCCAGCACACGGTTCGATTAGCCAAAGAAGACGTCTGATTTGTTTACCAAAGGTGAGTCTGCTCATCTCTCTATTGTTCGTCGGAGGAACCGCCGCAGCTGTGTATGCTTAATTACCATGGAAACGGTTTTGGTCCGGTCCAGTCAGGTTTCAGAATGTGAGCAGCTGCAAAAACAAAGAGTCCTGCTAGATATTAGAAACGTCAATCAACGGGACACGGGAACTACAGAAGGAGTTGAAGGAGGAGGATTTAGCTTGGAGCCTCCAGAGTCCAGAGAAACAAAAAGTCATTAATTCATTCAGTCATTCATTCAGAATAGAGGTTACCTGAGCACCTGGATCTTTCAATTCCCAAGCGATATGAATGAATTGTCATTCTTTCCTCTCACTCTCCCTCTCTTCCTTCCTTTATTACTTCCTTTGTAATTATTTCCAATCCTTTTTAAATCGATTGATTCTTTCCTTACATCATTGATTGATTTATTCATTTCTTTGTTTTTTCCTTTCTTCCTTCCTTATTTCATTTATTCCGTTCTGTTCTTTATTGCTACGTTGCTTCCTTTCTTTCTTTCTTTCTTTCTTTCTTTCTTTCTTTCTTTCTTTCTTTCTTTCTTTCTTTCTTTCTTTCTTTC
>JAOTRA010096162.1:0-11515 GCA_026260255.1 Pseudolaguvia tuberculata
TATATATAGGATGGATATTTTTATAAATACTATACTCTTTCTGATTTCCTTTTGTTTATTAAGTAATACATATGCTTCACATGGAATATTTTTAGCGGGTAAGATCTTAATAATTGATTAATAATTTATTATTAAGATTATTATTATTGTTATTAGTAGTAATAATAGTAGTACTAGTAATAGTAGCATTTTACTGTGCAGTATAATAGTGCAAAGAGTAGCACTTCCTTCTTATTGTTCCAGGGCCCCTGGTGGTATGAACCTTTGCATGAACTTGTTTATAGTCCTTGTTTATTTATTCTCACCTCAAAAAACATGGGAGTGGGCGGACTGGTACATTAATTTACTACTAGGTGTGAATGAGAGTGGGAAAATGTGTGTGCATAGTGTCTGGTTATAGACACCCTGTCCTCTTTTGATAAACTCCAGGTCCAGAACTAAACTATAAATCAATCAAGGACAAATTGGAGAAACAGTAATAATTAATAAATAGCATGGCCTTTAAGCTATACTCTCTATACTAGCTATACTAGTTTACCTTGCTACCCATCAAGTCCAGCAAATGACTCGTGCTCAAAGTCTCAGAAGATAAACTTATCATGATGAACTAATCAGACTGCATAGCCTAAGACTATGGTTGTCACATGCTGAACAAAGACTCAGGAGAGGAACTACATAGATTCAACTACAGAACCTTTGTGACGACTCATGAGTTCCCGAGTCACTTTAGGATTTGTTCAAAATTAATGAATTGTTCATGAATGATGCAGTCAGGCTATCAGACTGTTTCAAAACAAAGAGCTTGGCTTTTTCGGTTAGTATGATTGTAACTGATGCTCCGGATTAAGGCTGTGTAAAAAAATATCGATATCGCAATATTTCTAGTGTATCACCATTCTAATCTCTACTTTACATATTTTGTAGTTGCTGCTAACGATTGTCTCGGTGTAGTGACTTCAACTTTTATTACATTTCTCATAGTGTTGGAGCGTTGTTCATTTCTGAATAATAAAACTTTTCAAGTGATGAAGTTGATGAAGTATCACAGTAGCATTCATACAAACTTTATCTTTCAGGAATTCCACCGTGCTTTATGGCATCTTGGTTTAATTTAATATTTTGGTGTAAGTATAAGCATTAAGCATAGTCTCATTCCATTATAATGCTATATGATCAGTGTGGATTGGAAGGTCTGATATCTAGAAGGAGAAGAGTGATTAAGGTGATGGACTGTTGGTCAAAAGATTTTAGTTTTAATTCCCAGAACCAATATTAGGTTCCTGAGCAAGGCCCTTATAAAAGATTCAATATTTGCTTTAAAAACCTGCTGATTGTTTGATTTAGCATGGTAAAAATGCCTTACATCCAGTCTTTGCACAAATACAGAAATATATGGAATATCTTTGTCTATTCTTAATGCTGCATTTGCAGAACGTCTTAGCCAATAGAGGACTCTTATGTCTTAGCTTAGCATTGCAGTTTCTTATATTTTAGCTAACACAGCAAGTGAGTTGTCATTTTTTACCTCAGTAGAGATCTGCTGATTAATGTTTTTTTTTTAAATTTCTTTTTGTTATTCTACCAGCAACCAGTTCATTAATTCACTCATCTTCTAACCCTAATTCATGGTTACACTAATCTGCTGGAGACTATCCCCGGCCCAGTGCAAGAAGAACATGCAAACTCTGAACAGAAAGACGCTTTGCCTGAGAATCAAACCCAGGACCTTTTTGCTGTGAGATGATCTTGCTAACCACTATGCCACCGTGCTTCCACAACCACTTTATTAATTTTACATCACATTTAATTTGTAACATACATGATTATACACTTCCCCGCTCCACTCCAAGAGAGCCGGACGCCTCCAGTTTCCTGCCACAGTCCAGTCACCAGTCCATCTCAGGGCAACACATAGACACATAGACAAACAACCATTCACACACACATTCACTCCTATGGACAATTTAGAATCATCAATCAACCTAATCTGCATGTTTTTGGAATGTGGGAGGAAACCCTTGCAAGCACGGAGAGAACATACAAACTATGCACAGAAAGATCCCCGGCCCGGAAAACATGTACATTAGGTTGATTGGTGATTTGAAATTGCCTATAGGAGTGATTGTGTGTGTGATTGTCCGTCCTCGTGTGGCCCGGCGATAAACTGGCGACCTGTCCAGGGTGCACCCCTGCCACTTGTCCTATGGGCGCTGGGATAGGCTCCAGCAAACTCAGGTGAAGTTAGCGAATTGGTGGGTTAGAAGATGAATGAATGAACATTCAGTAGGAATTGAGCTACTAGTTAAAAGCTATTACTGGTTAAAAATATAAAATGTAAACCAGAATATGTCTGAAAGTCCCCTTCCAATTGATATTTTAATCTCATTGAATGCATCCCCACTGGAAATTTTATGCTGGTTAATTGTCATTTTGTCCCAGTGTCTGTGGCTCTAGGTCAAATGCTTGGAAGACTGAAGAGATAGAAACTAGTAGTGTTGTTTGTCCATAACACTCATAAAGCATGATATCAGAAGGATTTAGTACTTTGCTGTATTGCTGTATGGTGAACAATAAATAATAATTATTATTTCTACCTGTGGGTGGTGCAGTGGTGTAGTGGTTAGCACGGTCGCCTCACAACAAGAAGGTTCCGGGTTCGATTCGTGTGCTGAGTTTGCATGTTCTCCCCGTGCTTGCGTGGGTTTCCTCTGGATACTTCGGTTTCCTCCCACAGTCCACAAACATGCAGATTAGGTCGATTGGTGTTTCTAAATTGTCCATAAAAGTGAATGTGTGTGTTAATAGTTGTTTGTCTATGTGTTGTCCTGTGATGGACTGGCAACCCATTCAGGGTGTTCCCCTGTTTTTGTGTGCTGGGATAAGCACCAGCAGACCCCCGTGACCCCAAATTAATGAATAAGAAGATGAATGAATGAATGAATGAATTTTTCCCTGTGGCACACTCCCTTTTGTCTTTAATAATTCCCTTGTGCTCTTCATGATTCTATCAGATTACGGTATGAACCTGTAAAGTGTGATCCAGTGAACATGCATCTTGTAAAGCCTGTTCAAGCTTTTTGTATCTAGCAGAATTTTACTACTTGGTACATCTGAGCAGGTGCTGATCAGGTGTCTAACACTGCAGCATGAGTGTGACGAACTGTTTGGAAGCACAGAGATTAGCTGGCCCAGCAAATAACCCCAGCTGTGTGTGTGACTGGCTTCTTAACCTCTTAGCATCCGTGGAGATCAGAAAGTTTACCCACAATGCACTCACTGTTCCGGGAGGAGAGGGGGGGGACCCAGCCCCACCCCTACCCCCACCTGACAGGATTAATTTGGTGGAAACAACAGCATCAAACATAATGGCTAGGACGACAATCATATATAGACACATTTCCGCTGAAGAATATCACACACCCACTTTAGGTCTAAGGTTTATATTTAGAGATAATAAGAAAGGAAAAGTGTGGTTGCTTATTGCAATGTAAATAAAGAACCAAATAAATGATAAAAGCGCCCTGCAATGGACTGGACATAGGGCGAGAGGCAGGGGTACAGCTCTTAGCATCCGTGGAAATCAGAATGTTTACCCACAATGCACTCACTGTCCCAGTGGAGACCCAGCTCCAGTCTATCACAGGGCAACACATAGACATACAACCATTGACACACACATTCACGCCTATGGGCAATTTAGAATCTGCATGTTTTTTGTACTGTGGGAGGAAACTGGAGTACATGGAGGAAACCCACATAAGCGAGGGGAGAACATTCAAACTCCGCACAGAAAGATCCCTGGCCTGGGAATCGACCGTGCTATCCACTTCGCCACTGCGCCGCCCTGTGTTGAAAGTTTTTCATTTATATTCATATTTGAAAATAGTTGATACTCTAATAGTTTTCTTCTTTTTGATGGCTGTTATAGGGACAAGTGTTACATTATCACATATCACACAATGGATTATTGTATATTATGTATATCTGTCCAAAAGAAAAGCAAGAAAACACATATACTCTTACTATTGCTGTCTTCAGGCTCTTTGCTTTACTCATACACACGTGCACACACACACACACACACACACACACACACACACACACATACACACACACACACTCCAGCAGCACAGGCCTGCCATTGTGGCTGTTGGAGAAGAGATGGGGAGTGACTGATTGATGCCTGGACTAAATAGGCTGAGCTTTCTTACATACAACATTGAAATTCAATCACTGTATCTGCTTCTCTCACACCAGAGTCTTTAAAAACTTATTTTCTCAACCTCTCTTGCTCTGTATACCATTAAGTCTTTAATGTTGTTTTTGTGTTCACTGACAACATAGCAGTTCGTGTAGGAGACCAGCTTTAATAAGTTACTGTAACTTTTTATTTTTCTGACAGGGTGGCACAGAGGCGTAGTGCAAAGCATGGTCTCCTCACAGCTGGATTTGATTCTAGGGTAAGAGGTCTTTCTGTGCAAAGTTTGCATGTTTTCTTAGGCTACAGCAGACCCATGTGAGCCTAATTAGGGAATAAGAATAATTGCTAAAAGATAATATTGGTCCTCCTTTTTCATTCTTGGCAGTAGCACAAAATTTTGTGTAGTACTGTACATTCATTCATTCATTCATTCATTCATTCATTCATTCATTCATTTTCCAACCCACTTATTTCCTAATTCGGAGTCATAGGGGTCACATAGGGTGAGAGGCAGAGATATACCATGGACAGGTCACCAGTCACTGCTTAATAATTTAGTTTGTATACATGAAAGAATTTCACAATAAGCTTCTTACATGCCACCTGTGATTTTTTTCTCAAGAACATAGTACAGTATACTGTATATTGGTATACAAAAGATCTTTAATCATTTTAGCTCTTTATGATCAAACATATTCCTGTGTGCTGAGAAGGAGACCTGTACACATTCAATGGCATGAAGAGAAGTTAAAGGAAAACATTTTAAACATTAAGGAATAGTTTTTTTGCCCTCAGTTTTAATGACAACAGTTTGGGATGTGTTTTTAGTGGTCGTTATTCTGGTAAGATGTTCACAGACTTCTGGCTATATAGCATGTGTATGAGTGTATATACTATGTCAAGCTGAAGAAACCTACCTTGAGTTTGTTTTCCTTGGGATAGAATTCACCCTGTGACCCTGTGTAGGAGAAGCACCACAAAAATATGCCTGGGTTGCTTATTTAAGATAGCTTTTTTTTTTTTCTATAATAACACTTCATACACAGGATATTATATGACTAATGCTTGACATAATCTATAACTAGATTATAGAAGTCAGAAAGTTTCCATTCAAAATTGCAAACAGCTTAAAAATGTATTACAATTAAGTAAGTATGTTTGGATATTGGATATTTGGATATTGACACATTTGTTACAGCAAATTTAAAGTTAAATACTGTTTAAGTTGATAAATGTTAAACCAATACAATTTAACTAAAGTGAACAATGTTTTTCCTTAATTAGCACCTAAAGCTACTTAAACTTGCTTACTTGCCGCTTTCTGCCATTTTTCATGCCATTTCTCATATCGCATGCATACTTTAACATCCATTAGGGACTAGTAGGAAGTTTTTATGTACTGAATTCACATGTTAAGGATTCAAACAGACTACTTGTCTTATTGAAACTGTATACTCTGTATATAACGGTATAAAAGCAAGTGATTTTGAAGAGGGATACGTTCTTTCCAGTATTCCACAGTTTATCTTTCTTAATATCTTTAAAAGAAAATCAGAAAATAAATGTTTGGTGTTGTAAATATTTCAATTCATTTATATTTGGATAGCGTTGATAATAGTGTCATATCTACATATATCAATTCAGAACTTATATTGTTGTCCTTAATATACCTGTGTAATATTGAATAAACAGATATTTTCATGTGTCGGCTATTGTAAGTGCATATGAGTATTATGGGGAGGTGGTGGCTTGTCAGTTATTCTGCTGGACTGCCATTCAGAAGATTTTTGGTTTAATTCCCAGTTCCACCAACTTAGCCATGCTGTGCCCTTGAGCAAGTCCCTTCACCCCTGATTGATGCATAAAAATGTAAGCTGATCTGGATATGCGTGTCTGCCAGATGCTGTAACTATAATAAATATGAATCCATAAGTTCTATTATAATTTTAAAATTTTATAGACAGTGTTAAAAATCGTACATCATCTGCTGGTGTTTGTTTTTTAGCTCTGTAGTCATTCACCACTACCAGTCACATGCTCACACTGTCATTCTCTCGCCAACACTTCTTTTTCTCACACCATATAAAGAAGCGAAGGCCACTAATCAGGAAGCGTGTAAGTGGATAATGTGTCGATACCGTAAGTCCAGTGATGAGATTAGCCATTATGGTAAAAGCTCAAGCTGTTCGGGTCCTGACTGTCAGTGACTGACCAACTACAATTCTTGCTCAAAACTCTTTAGCAGTTTTCTAACGTTGCTGTCATAATAATATTTTGCTGTATTGCCAGTTTGGGCCCTGCCATATATTAATATAAGCAGAAAGCCATTTCACATCAGAATTTATTTTACTACGTATTCTCTGCTTCTGCACTTGAAGAATGTCAGCAGGATGCCTGAGGCGTATCGGATTAAGGGTTTGTTATTCTGAGTACCATCTGTACAAATCTGTGTTTGTTTTATTATCATTAACAAATGCATTTGGTTACCAGCTTTCTAGATTTCATTTTGAGTGAATTTTTTATTGACTGCTTTCACTATAATATTTAAAAAATGATTGGAAACTGAGATTTCTGTCTGTTCATGTTGAACAAAGTGTGCTCACACTTCAAGGGTTTGTGCTGTGATCAAATTGGATTTATTTAACATTTTCACGCTAGCTATGGACGTTTACGAAGTCAGTCAAACGTGGACAAACAGTGTCATTATACCAGCAGCATTTTTACATTGTGTTTTCAAGTCTGTTTAAAATGCTGGCATTGATCTGGGCTTGGTGAAGGGGGATGATGCAGCATTGTAACCGTTCCATCTGGTGAACTTGGCATTCAGTTGGTATCCGGTTCTGTGCCCGGGGTGGCTCTGCCAACTCTCTTTTCAGCTATCAAACAGTGTGGGTGCCTTGTGTAACACATTTAGGACAAAAAATAAAATGGAGAGCGATAGGCTTAGGTGTTCTCACAGCATTTGTAAATTATTGTGTACAGCAATCCTGTAACGTGTGATTTTAATCATGTTAAATAATAAGAAAAATATTCTTTAGTCTTATGCATTGGTTTTGATTAAGATATCTTGGAAAAAACATTAAAAACCTCAAGGTTCAATAAGGGATTGTTTTCAGAAACATATTTTCGGCTGGTTGATAGTCTCTGCATATCCCGACAGCAATAGTTAAGTGAAGTGGTCTACACGTATTTACATTTGTTTATTTTGTGTGGAAGACATAGAAGTATAAAATGTTGGTCCTACCTGACTCTCAACATATTTGCTAAGTATGTTATACAGACCAAATACGTCATTGAGATGTTTACCTAATTCGCAAAAATGTTTGAATCAGCAACAAAGAGAAAACTAAGATTATTTAATATCGGTGTCGCAACATGTATCTGCATCATCGCTAATTCAAAAGCCAAGCATGTGCAGGAGCAGTGACAACACCATAACAATTACACGTGTGTGACTTGATTCTCATGAGCCAGTGATGCTGTGAGATGGAGCCAATTGAACTCGAACTGAATGCATAGTTCTAATTGGCTTTAATTCTTTATTTATAATAGCAGCTCAGACAGTGGTAACAGCAAGTAGTATGCTTGGAATATGTTTTTTCACTTTGAATGTATTTTTTTGTGTGGCCTTTCTCTTGTGCCTAACAGCAGCAGCCAAGCGATTTTAAACTGCGATCTTCCAAGCAGCAACAACCTAAGCTTTGGAAGTAGAGCAGAATTAGAATATATTTTTCTTTACTTGTAACCAGTACCAGATAGGGACAGTAAAACATGAATACTGTATATTTTACCATATAATGTAGAAATGCTTTTATCCTTTGAAAAATGTACTATATATAATCATAGTATACATGAAAACTGCCTCTAGGGCTGGGATATTGGACAGAAACTTTCCTCTAGAGTTTCTACATACTGTAATTGCTTTTGAATTGATAATGAATATCTCAATACTGCTTCAACAGGTCACACAACAAAAATCAGCAAGAAAAGCACACAGACTAGTTTATTCCAATAAATTTTTTTGTACTTTCCAATTGTTCTTGTTTTTTTACTTTATCTTTCATTCTCAATATTTACTTTATGTATCGGTTTAAGTGAGTCAAGCTTTCTCTTATGTATTAATTATTTGCTACTTTTTATCTATATTGCAGTGTATATCTGTTCATCACTTGTTTTTAGCTAACTTGTATTGAAAAATCTAAATGTAATTTTTTTTTTGTTTCACTTTTGACTTATATTCGATTTGAATATGCAAAAAGAGAGGCACTTTCAGTTCACCCTTGTTTCGTTTACTTTATAGTATGCAGTATAGATTGCCAGAATTTCCAATATGTGATGAGTTTCCCCAATGCTTCCACACACATTTAATTATAATTAAATTACAGTATATAAATACATTAAGTTATATTCAAGAATATTTCAATCTTCACACTTGTTCTTGGCCTGGTGACATTTTTCAAAATGTTAATCTTGGCATGCAGTATTTTTTAGATAATTTAAGGCCCTAAAAGTTTTAAGACAACGATGTATGTAAAGTTCAACCAATATTATTTAATGTAAAAGCTGCAAAATATTAATTATTTGTCCCTTTGGCATTGAAGCACATGAAGTAAAAGAATCTGAATCCAGAATGTAAAGGGGAGTAAAAATTCCGGCAATAAAAGGACAAAGACTATTAATTTGGGATTCGGGGACACACATTTTATTTGATTGATTCATATAATGTATATAGTGTATATAATGTAAAAATAGAATTTAGTAGTGCACTTAAATTCACTCCAGAATATTAGCCATAATAATTAAAATAATGGTTCTAATGGCTCACAATATGATTCTGGAAAGGAGTTAATATGAAAGTGTAAAGGCATGTTAAGTTTGCCTTAACATCAAATATATTAAATATATTTGCCACAAATTCTTAATTCAAATAGAAATTTGCAGTAGCACAAAATTTGGCCCCTAATACCTGAACGCTCTGATATTTAGGGAGCAGATGGCTCATCAGCAGCAGCTTCTCCAAATTCCTCACATGGTGCAAAATCACAACCCTGAAAAAGCAGCCATTTATCTCCACTGCACAAAGCTGCTAGACTGTTTACTTGATGTCAGTCTAAATGAGGATTGAAGGCGGTGAATCTCAGGAGCGACAACAGGAATTTTCACACCTCTCACCATTATGTAAAACTTTTTTGCTCGTTATAAATCTTGAATAAGAAAAGCTTGTTTTCGCCATGGAAACTGTTTTTTAATTATAGTCAGGATTAGGGATGTATTAGGGATGCACAAATACACACCCGTGATAAAAGATCAATATTTGTTTTTTTTTAAACAGCTTTACTCTTGCATCTTATGATTTTGATGTGTGATTTTATGTTAGGGCTGTGCATTGGCAAAAGCCTCACAAAATACAACAAATACAAAACCATATTTATGTTTATGACTACATGTAAATAAACTGTTAACGGAACCTACATCGGTTAATTTAACTAGCATTAAGACTTTAGTTAACTGGATCATTATGTTTATGTGATAGTTCTTTCATTTATCTTCTAACACACCTATTCCCTAACCCAGGGTCATGGGGGTCTGCTGGAGGCTATCACAGCGCAAATAGGGAAAACGGTTGAGGTACATCCTGGACAGGACGTCAGACCTAGCTCTAGTAGTTTTTAATATTATTTAGGAATTGCACATGCAAGTGTTACAGCAGGGAATCCGTAGAAGTAAAACATTTAGTCTACTGACAGGTGCTGGTGTTTTTATTATGGCTAAAATGAAATCTCAGTGAAAAGGCTTTTCTATAAAACAAGTAAAACAGAACAATTGTGTAAAATAACACAAGGTATCATCAATAGCTTATAAAAATGTTTAGTTAATTATGCTTGCTATGTATGTTTATATGTTAATCAAGAAGCATATGTATTATACCAATTAAGGTATTTTAACTCAAAGGTGCTGTTATAATAGTATTCTGCAATAAAATAATTTCATCTGTGGTAATTGTCATAATCCTTCAATGGTGTGTATGTGTGTGTTTATCAAAATATAGCACTGAGAATATTATATAACAGGACTAGCTGTGTGTATTTGTATGTGTTTGTGTTTTTTACTATGACACAGACTCACTTCCTCCAGAGGTTGCTTCTGAATATAAACCAGACCATGTCCTTCTGTATGAGATGAAATGGTTATATTGGAACCTATATATCAAACCTGGTATTGCTTTCACCCCTGACTGACTGGTGTTGTTTTGCTAACCCTCACCGTTGCTGAATAATGTTACCTCAAAGCCTATAACTATGGTAGTGGGTTTTTGTTTGATTTCTTAATATTGAGCACAGTTTTTTGCCACAGTGTGTCTACCCTAGCTTGACTTTGACTGTGATACAAATCACTACCCCAGCAGACACGAACCATGTGTTGACACTTTCACAGTGATTATTGCTATGTCAGCAAAACCACACTGTCATATCACAGAGCTCCTTATTGCATGATGAAGCAATAGGTTTGAGCTCGTTGTTGCTATGTAACTGTTATTTTTCTCTGAAAGGACAACTTGTACAAAAGTGAAGATGAAATGATTATAAGTAGAAAATTAGAATGCAAATATATTTTGAAAAGAATTAAAAGATTAACATTGAATCAAGTCTGAAGCTATCAGGCCTGGGGCTTTATGTGCTTTATTACGATTTCCCCTGGCTATACCAAATGGTTGACATACTGGTTCTAATGTAAGCTCTATTGAAACAGTCTATCCATGGTAGCTTTTTCTAAATTAATCTGTTGATCAATTTAGATTAACTGGTGTTAAGTGACTAACCACACCAGTTGTTGTACCAAGATGGCCAATGAACCATCAGTACCTTATAGTAGGTTTTAGTTTTATGCTAACTCATTGGATAAAATAATGGCTCATGAGCGAGTTAGGTTTGGTAACTGAAATCTAAGAGATGCATGAAAAATTTATTTTACAGTTAGTAACATTAGAACTAACCAGTACTAAGTATTATTTTTGAGATGCATATTCATTCATTCATTCATTCATTCATTCATTCATTCATTCATTCATCTTTTTACCCTAGTGCGGGGTCACATGGGTTTGCTCGTTCTTTTTCTTTTTCAACTTTACTTACACATTGACTGTTTTTCCCTCCCTCTGTGTAGGTCTCACTGTGACCTGGAAAAGATCTTATAGAAGACATGGAGTAGTAAAGAGGAAAAGCATCTGTGTGAAGGAGTGTGTGTGTGTGTGTGTGTGTGTGTGTCTGTGTGTGTGTGTGTGTGTGTGTGTGTGTGTGTGTGTGTGTGTGTGTG
>JAOTRA010096171.1:0-11515 GCA_026260255.1 Pseudolaguvia tuberculata
TTACACATACACATATACATTAATTTCTGTTCAACCCAAATGAGGATGGGTTCCCTGTTGAGTCTGGCTCCTCTCAAAGTCTCTTCCTAATCCCACTCTAGGGAGTTTTTCCTTGCCACTGTCGCCTCGGCTTACTCATCAGGAACAATCTCATCATTCATCTATTTATCATTCATTCTGTAAACCTGCTTTGAGGCAATAACTGTTGTAAAAAGCGCTATACAAATAAAACTGAATTGAATTAAATTGAATTCTTCAGCTGCACTCAGTACATCTCCACAGCGCACACACATAGTCAAAGAATGTTGGATAACTATGAGATATTCAACCTATATGAGGAAGGGTACCCTGTTGAGTCTGAGTCCTCTCAATGTTTATTCCTAGTCTAACTCTAGGGAGTTTTTCTTTGCCACCGTCGCTCGCCCCCAGCGACCCGCCGGTTGCTCATCATTTATTCTGTAAAGTTTTTTTGAAGCAATAAATGTTGTTAAAATTGCTGTACAAATAAAATTTAAATTAAGGTAGCAGAAATTATGGAGAAACTGTGTGTATAAGCAGCTGTAGTCGTCAGTCCTCAGAATACTTTGAGAGAGTGGAGATGTCCACAGTCACCATGGCGATGCAATGATAATCAACCAGAGACGGGACACTAGGTAGTGGTCAGACATGTCCAGAATCACTGGAAAAAGTGTGTGCGTGCATGCGTGTTCTTTACAAAACCAGGCACATATTTTCCTCTCGGAGCTGTTTCATTTTTATTCTCCTACCAGAACTTTATGACTAAATAATCAGAATCAGTCGAGAATAACGGGGACGTAATTTTCTGTTTCAGGCCTCGGAAATAGAGCAATCTATGGTTTGAGATCAGAATCCATTTCCACTGCGCATAATTTTTTATTTCCTTGTTTGTTTTTTGTGTCTATGGTCGTAGGGGTGGCACGGTGGTGTAGTGGCTAGCACGGTCGCCTCACAACAAGAAGGTCCCGGGTTCAAATCCCTGGCCGGGGATCTTTCTGTGTGGAGTTTGCATGTTCTCTTTGCACTTGCGTGGGTTTCCTCCAGGTTTTTCCCACAGTCCAAAAACATGCAGATGAGGTGGATGGGTGATTGTAAATTGTCCATAGAGGTGAATGTGTGTGTGAATGGTTGTTTGTCTATGTGTTGCCCTGAGATGGATTGGTGACCCGTCCAGTGTTTACCCCCGCCTCTCGCCTTATGTGTGCTGGGATAGGCGCAGCAGATCCCTGTGACCCCAAATTAGGGAATAAGCGGGTAAGAAAATGAATGAATGAATGAATGAATGAATGGTTTGATGTCTTGTGGCTGTATTAATATTTGCTTTATAAAAAAATAAACTTGAAGTGAGGACATCTGTCTATTGCCCAGGACTGACAGAAAGTGCTTTAATAGAGTTTCAGATAGTGCTTTAAATACACTCTCTGGTTGATGTTTGATGGGGAGATTAAATATTTGGCTGATTTTCTGATTCTGATTCACAAAAACTGTAATTTATGGACTGTAAAACCAAACACATACTAAACTATGGATATTTCAACGTTTGTGTCCTTATTCCATGACCCCTGCTCTACTACCGCTTGGTGCTAATGCAAACCAATTCCAGCAGCCAATCAGAAGCGAGGAAAAATATTTTTACTATATATGAAAAAGAAAGACACAGAGCGTTTGCGGAGGTACTTTGGTTAACGAGAAATCAAAGAATAACAAAGACGAGAAACTCTGAACGCACTACTGGATGTTGACACGCTCCTGGAACATCACGCTCACTCAATACAAATAATGAAGGTAGAGGTTTTTACATCTCAAATACAGAGACACACCCTGTCCTGAGCAGAACCCAAACCTCCATCTGTGAACAAAATGGAGAAATTTAATACAGTTCTTTCAGTTTATCTGAATCAGTGATGCTTTTGTATAACTTCTACAGTATATCCTCTCACTGTCTCCGTCTACAGTAAAAGGTAGTAAATGTTTTTGTTGTGGACCTCAAACCGAATTGTTTGTGTAACAAAAAAGATTGGGGGAGGTGGGGGAGGGAGTTGGGACATTATACAAATGGTGAATAAAAACAGAATGCAATAATGTAAACATTTCAAATTTCAATATTTTATTCAGAATAAAACAAATTTAACATATCAAATGTTTAAACTGAGACAATGGATCATTTTAAGGAAAAATAAGTTGATTTTAAATTTCATGGCATCAACACAAGAAGTTGATGTCTATGTTTACCACTGTGTGGAATCGTGTCTTCTTTTTATAACAGTCTTCAAACATCTGGGGACTGAGGAGACAAGTATCTCAAGTTTAGGAATAGGAAGGATGTTCCATTCTTGTCTAATACAGGCTTCTGTTCTTCAACTGTCTTAGATCTTCTTTTTCGCATCTTCCTCTATGGCTGAAAGATCTGGACTGCAGACGGCCATTTCAGTATCCGGATCTGCTCCTAGGCAACCATGATGTTGTAATTGATGCAGTATGTGGTCTGGCATTGTCATGTTGAAAAATGCAAGGTCTTCCCCGAAAGAGACGATGTCTGGATGGGAGCACATGTTGTTGTAGAACTTGGATATACCTTTCAGCATTGATGGAGCCTTTCCAGATGTGTAACCTGTCCATACCACACGCACTCATGCAACCCCATACCATCAGATATGCTGGTTTCTGAACTGAGCGCTGATAACAACTTGGGTTGTCCTTGTCCTCTTTAGTCCGGATGACAGGTGTTAAAATTTTGACCACAGAACAGTTTTCCACTTGGTCCAGAGAAAACTCATGCGCTTCTGGATCATGTTTAGATCTGGCTTTTTTTTTTACCAGTAGAGTTTAATCCAGTGATGGCGAATGCCACGGTGAATTGCGTTCACCAACAATGTTTTCTAAAAGTATTCCTGATCCCATGTTGGGATTTTAATTACAGTAACATTTCTGTATGTTATGCAGTGCCATTTAAGAGCCCGAAGATCACAGGCATCCAGTATAGTCTTCCGGTCTTGACCCTTACTCACAGAGATTGTTCCAGATTTTCTGGGCTGTGAGAACTTTAAACTCTTTGCAATTTTTCTCTAAGAAACTCCATTCTGATATATTAACCCCAGCATTGGGGGAATTGGTGATCCTCTGCCCATCTTGACTTCTGAGAGACTCTGCCACTCTGAGACTCTTTTTATACCCAATCATGTTGTCAATTGACCGAATAAGTTGCAAATTGGTCCTCCACCTTATATGTACATTTAACTTTTCAGGCCTCTTAATGCTACCTGTGCAAACTTTTTTGGAATGTGTAGCTCTCATGAAAGCCAAAATAAGCTAATATTTGGCATAACATTTAAAAATGTCTCACTTTCAACATTTAATATGTTATTTATATTTTACTCTGAATAACTTCATTGCATTTTGTTTTTATTCACATTTTGTACAGTGTCCCAACTTTTTTGGAATCAGGAATGTAATTAACAGTTGATAAGAGTTTGGTATGATGAGATAATATAAACCTTTATTCCTCTCATAGTAGCAGTTTATTTATCTTTACTATTAAACATTTGACAATTGTAAAGATAAATAGACTGCTACCATCATTGATGTATTTTAAGCAGCATGGTAACATCAAAGCTTCTGTTTGTATATTGTATATATTCTATACAAAGGCATGTATGTCATTCATTCATTCATTCATTCATTCATTCATTCATCTTCTAACCCGCTTATTCCCTAATTTGTGGTCACTGTGAGGCTATCCAGGCACACATATGGTAAAAAGTAGGGGTACAACCTGTACAAGTCACCAGTCCATCACAGGGCATGTATGTGATTCATTTATTAATTACTGTTAAATCTAAAGTAAATAAAATTATAATTAAAATGAATCTGTGTGTGTTTCGAGTTCTTTATTGGGTTTTTTTACAATGTTTACTGGTGTTTATTTTCTGTCCCCACAGTCACCGTCCCGTCTGTCTGGATGAGATTGATGATAATTTACATTGGCTTTGAGTTTTACTGAAGCTGTTTAGGAGACATGCGTAAGTAGTTTTGCATAAGACGTTGACCCTGATAAACACAGTCAGTGCAGTTTCTAGGATTCTACAGAGATTCACAGAAGGACAGTGAGGAGTGTTAATGCTGTAAAATCATCTACTGACTTCACATTTCAGGTACTTTCACTAATATTCTACTCTAAAACTCTACACTAGATGTTTATGGAGGATTTTAAAGTAGATTTTTTTTCTTTATTGTTTTTTGTAGTAAAAATGTAAACTGCCTAACCTGTACTTGTTATAATCAGTGTTGGGATAGTTACTATGAAAATATAATAAATTACAGATTATACTTTATTTTAAAGGTAATAAGTATTTAATCCAAATATCCATATATAAATATGGATTAATGTAATTTACAGATGTCGTGTGCATTAAATCTAAACCAGAGAATTAATCAAAAGAACCAGATCGTTAATATTAATAAAAATTATAATAAACAATCACATGGCATAATTGTCTCAATTGTTTGTTATTAAAAGTTTAATAATTATCCATTAAATAAATACAAACATTAAGCATGAAGCAGGAAAATATATATAAATATATTAAATATACAACCTGGTAAATCATTAAACCAAGTCAAGAAATCCAGAAAATGGGTTCGAATACAGTCAGAGACTGTGGGCAGTATATAGTGTTTCTCAGCGGTAGTATACAACCTCATCAATACAATCCAATGTTTCCACTATTTCAACAAAATAATCTTTATAATCATATGAAGTGTAGTAATATCACCTAGTATCCAAATTTTAGAATCAGGATTGATAAAATCACTTTGATATTTCAGAAAGATTCAGATTCAGAGTATATGAAGAATATCCCAGTAGATATTTTACATTCTAAAAGTTTGTTTATTCTATTGGAGAACAAAATGTCCTATGTAAGATGTTTCATTGATTTTATCTGTGTTTGGCTGATACCAGTACAGTTTGTGTTTTTCTACAAAAGAACATCATCACCATCATCATAACACTCCAGATTTAGATTTTACTTAAGTCAAGTTTGTTTATTAGTGTCTTACTTTTGTAAATAAAACTGCACATTGGGTTTTCTACCGCTGACCTCTAGTGGATTTATACAAAAATGGTGCATTGATGGATTTAGTACAAAATTAAAGTCAAAACCTGCCACACCATCCCTCTGTGATGGGCGTCTCCGGCATGCCTGCACGGGAGAGCACTCACAGCTGAGTTTCGTTGCACCGCATTGATTGCGCAATCTTTATAAGCCGGTGGTGTGCACACCTCCTTGTTGGATCATCACATCATGTTACGCTCATGTTCCATTTATCTAAGTTGGTTCCAGGACCACCACGGGAGCAGGTGGCTGGGTTGTATGGTGAGAATAGACCGGGTTGTATTGAGAGAATGGACGAGGTTGTATGGAGAAAATAGACTGAGTTGAATGGAAAGAATTTACTGGATTGTGTGGCAAGAATAAACTGGGTTGTATGGACAGAATTGAAGGGGTTATATGGAAAGAATAGACAGGGTTTTATGGAGAGAATAGACGGGGTTGTATGGAAATGTGGGTGTAAAAAGTGTGAGAAAAGTGAGGTTTCTGTTAGAAAAAACAGTTTTGCTAACTGCTGATGAATAGAGAAACAGAGACACTACTTGCTGCGCTACAGTGAGTCTGATTTCTCTGGGATGTTTTTGATCTTCATATTTGATAATAATCACATTCTTTATTTTATAGTGATTCCTTCAGCTACATATAAGTGATGAAACACCATCTGATTGAACTCCTGATATTCACAGGTTAGTAAACATATCACCAATAAGTGTGTGTGTGTGTGTGTGTGTGTGTGTGTGTGTGTGTGTGCGCGCGCGCGTGTGTGCGCGTGTGCGTGTGTGTGTGTGTGTGTGTGCGTGTATATCTATATATATCCTATATATAGACACTACACTAGGATGACATGCAAGAATCTGTAAAAATTAATTCCCTAAATATCCGAATCAACATCACACGGTTTTAATGTCAGAAAATGAAAATGAAAATGAATAAAATGTACTCTAGACCCTTGTCCCTCTTTGGGTTTCTTAATGCTCTTTAAATTAATGTGACTCTGAGCAGAAAGAGCATTAGTTCTGTTCTATGATGTAACTTTAAGCACGGCTTGTATGTCACTCTGGACAAGAGCGTATGCTAAATGCTGTAACTGTAACTGTATCAGCAGAAACAGAATATTTTTTGTTGGCTCAAACACACCCCTTCAGTGAGACAGAAATACTGACGGTTTTTCACTGCAGACACACATGTCAATTAGACACACTTAATCTAGTTTGTGAGAAATTGTACAACTGGAAGAGACGGAACTTTTCTAAAAAGACTTGTTACTATAAAAATAGCTAGTACCCAAGTACAAGAAAAGTTTTTTTTGTTAGTTCAGCTGCACCGAGCGCACATGTCACTCCGCAAGCTCCGCCCCCAACGGCTCCGGCTGAGGTACCTTACGTCATGCTGCCAGATAGATATGACGGGGCAACGGAGTTCTGCGATGACTTTATTTTCCAATGTAATGGTTACTTTCGCACTTTTCCGGAAGAGTTTCTGTCCCCAGACCGAAGAGTGCATTCGCTATTCTGCTGCTCACTGTTAAAGCCCTAACTTGGGGAACCACCATGTGGCAACTATTTCCGCGAGTCAGCGAGGATGTAGACTTTTTATGTTCATTAATGTCTGAGGTTTTTGGGAGTCCCCAGATGATGGAGCCTATGCGCCACTTGGACCACGCCCTCTCAGCTCAACCCCAAAAAGGACTAATTAAGGCAAGTGAGCCTCTTTCAAGCTCAGAGGAAGTCGCGGTGCTCCCACCAAGCTCTGAGGAGGTTGCGGCGCTCTTACCAAGTTCCGAGGAGGGCGCGCGCGCCCACCAAATTCCGAGGAGGGCGCGCGCTCCCACCAAGTTCCGAGGAGGGCGCGCGCTCCCACCAAGCTCCGAGGAGGTCACGGCGCTCCCACCAAGCTCAGAGTAGGTTGCGGCGCTCCCACCAAGCTCCGAGGAGGTCGCGGCACTCCCACCAAGCTCCGAGGAGGTCGCGGCACTCCCACCAAGCTCTGAGGAGGTCGCGTCACTCCCATCAAGCTCCGAGGAGGTTGTGGCGCTCCCACCAACTCCATGGAGGCCTGGAGGTCTCGTTCTTTTCCTGTTGAGGAGGCCTGGAGGCCTCCTTCTGTTCCTGTCGAAGAGGCCTGGAGGCCTCGTTCTGTTCCTGTCAAGGAGGCCTGGAGGCCTTGTTCTGTTCCTGTTGAGGAGGCCAGGGGGCCTCATTCTGTTCCTGTCGAGGAGGCCTGGAAGCCTCGTGCTGTTCCTGTTGAGGGGGCCTGGAGGCCTTGGTCTGTTCCTGTCGAGGGGGCCAGGGGGCCTTGTTCTGTTCCTGTCTAGGAGGCAAGGAGCCTCGTTCTGTTCCTGTCAAGGAGGCCAGGGGCCTCGTTCTGTTCCTGTCGAGGAGGCCCGAGGGCCTCATTCTGTTCCTGTCAAGGAGGCCTGGAGGCCTCGTTCTGTTCCTGTCGAGGAGGCCTGGAGGCCTCGTGCTGTTCCTGTTGAGGGGGCCTGGAGGCCTTGGTCTGTTCCTGTCGAGGGGGCCAGGGGGCCTTGTTCTGTTCCTGTCTAGGAGGCAAGGAGCCTCGTTCTGTTCCTGTCGAGGAGGCCAAGGGGCCTCTTTATGTTCCTGTCAAGGAGGCCAGGGGCCTCGTTCTGTTCCTGTCTAGGAGGCCTGGAGGCCTTGTTCTGTTCCTGTCGAGGAGGCCCGGGGGCCTCATTCTGTTCCTGTCAAGAAGGCCTATTGGCCTCGTTCTGTTCCTGTCGAGGAGTCCAAGGGGCCTCGTGCTGTTCCTGTCGAGGAGGCCTGGGGGCATTGTGCTGTTCCTGTCAAGGAGGCCTGGGGGCCTCGTGCTGTTCCTGTCTAGGAGGCCTGGGGGCCTCGTGCTGTTCCTGACTAGGAGGCCTGGAGGCCTCGTTCTGTTCCTGTCAAGGAGGCCAGGGGGCCTCATTCTGTTCCTGTCGAGGAGGCCTGGAGGCCTCGTGCTGTTCCTGTCAAGGGGGCTTGGAGGCCTTGGTCTGTTCCTGTCTAGGGGCCAGGGGGCCTCGTTCTGTTCCTGTATAGGAGGCAAGGGGACCTTGTTCTGTTCCTGTTGGGGAGGCCAGGGGGCCTCGTTCTCTTCCTGTCGAGGAGGCCAGGGGGCCTCGTTCTCTTCCTGTCAAGGAGGCCAAGGGGCCTCGTTCTGTTCCTGTCAAGGAGGCCAAGGGGCCTCCTTATGTTCCTGTCAAGGAGGCCAGGGGCCTCCTTCTGTTCCTGTCAAGGAGGCCTGGAAGACTCACCCTGACCCTGCCATTCTCGGACTATGGACTATTCAAGGACCCGGACCCCCTCATGTTCGCCCTGTGTGACATGGGCTGAGTACTTTGTTTTTCTGTGTAAATGATTTTCCCAGTGTGTCTCTGAAGTTGAGTTATTTTTGTTCTGTTTAGAGCCTCAGCCCTCGGTGTTTTGTTGTTTTGATTTATTGTCTTTTCCTGTCTACGCTCTCTCGTTCCGTCCTTTCCTGTCTTCACGCTCTCATCTTGTCTTCACTCTCTCGCCTTTGTCCTGTTCTGTCCTGTCCTCGTTCCCTGCCCTCGTCCTGTGTCCTCATTCCCAGCTCTCATCTCAGTCTCCTCTATCTGGTTCTCGTTCTTGTCTCGGTTCCCAATCTCGTCTCGGTCCCCTCTCTCATCTCGTTCTCATTCTTGTCTCGGTCCGCTCTCTTGTCTGGTCATTGTTCTGTCTCGGTCCCCTCTCTCTTCTGGTTCTAGTTCTCGTCTCGGCCCCCTCTCTTGTCTGGTTCTCGTTCTCGTCTCGGTTCCCCTCTCTGCTTCAGGTTCCCCTCTCTCTCCATGTCTCTCGTTCATGTTCCCCTCTCCTGTTCAGGTTCTCTTGGTTTCCCCCCTCTCATTCAGGTTCCCCTCTCAATCAGGTTCAGGTTCTCTCGGTTCCCCTCTTGCATTCATGGTCTCTCGTTCAGGTTCCACTCTCTCATTCATGATCTCTCTTTCCCCGCTTTCCGGTTCCCGATGGTCCCCGGTTTTCTCTCTCTGCGTTCTGGTCCCCGGTTTTCTCTCTCTGCGTTCTGGTCCCCGGTTTTCTCTCTCTGCGTTCTGGTCCCCGGTTTTCTCTCTCTGCGTTCTGGTCCCTGGTTTTCTCTCTCTGCGTTCTGGTTCCTGGTTTTCACTCTCTGCGTTCTGGTCCCCGGTTTTCTCTCCCTGCATTGTTCGAGTCCCGATCTGTTCTACGAGTCTGTCTCGTTGTTCGAAGCCCACTCAGTTAAGTACCGTTTGTTAGAGCAGCGTTGCTGCACGGTTTCGTTTTGTCGGTTTTAGTTTTGTTTAAAAAGTTTGTACTTACCCATAAATAAAGGGTTGTTCCGTTTTGTCTGACCCCTGTTAGTTAGTTATATATATATATATATATAATATAATATTTCTCCCGTAACAGTACCACAGAAAATAAACCAAAAACAACAAATAACATAACGTGATGTACAGACATCAATTAATTCTGCTGGTTTTGTGTTCAGCGAGATACGAGACAAAAAATCCTAAAAAGTAATGAAATTATTTTAATCAGAGTGCACTTACTTTTTCACATAACTGTAATTAGACTTAAAAGTACAACAATAAAGAAATTATTTGTGTTTATACAGCATAAATAAAACTAATACACCCTGGTGTAATTCTCCTCTACAGGAGTTCTTCCCTTCGTCCTGTCTCTCCCTCGTTCATATTATCTGATCCAGCAGAATAAATCATGGAATGATGCTCAGACTTACTGTAGAGAAATATATTCTGATCTGGCTATAATCAACACTTATGAAGAGAGGAACAAACTACTGACTGTAATACAGACACAGTCATTCAATTCCACTGCATGGATCGGACTCTACACTAACGTTAACAGCTGGCACTGGAGCATGAATAACGAACCACTGGGAAGTTTTACAAACTTCTATAGCGGGGATCCAAACAATGGTTGTGGAAATGAATTATGTGTCTGCAGGGATCAGAACAAATGGATTGATGGCTTGTGTTGCTGGTTAATGTATTTCATATGTTTTGATGGTAAGTAACATACTTAACTATATTTAAACATAATGTTATTGTAATATAGAAAATTTATTAATATTCAATTTGTCATCCTTAGAAGAATAAGAAAAAATAATTGAATTAAAAAATTTTACACATTTAACTCTGTTCTCTTCAATAATAAAATATGAAATATTTATTGTCCTTTCTAATTACAGTTTCTAAACTATGTACTTAACGCTGTGTTTCTCTATGCTAAGCTATATACTTAACCCTCTGTTACTCTATGCTAAGATATGTACCTAACCCTCTGTTTCTCAATGCTAAACTATGTACTCAACTCTCTGTTTCTTTATGCTAATCTATGTAATTAACCCTCTGTTTCTCTACGCTAAGCTATGTACTCAACCCTCAGTTTCTCAATGCTAAGCTATGTACCTAACCCTCTGTTTCTCAATGCTAAGCTATGTACTTAACCCATTGTTTCTCTACTTTAAGCTATGAATTTAACCCTACCAGTGTATTGATTGATCAATTATACCTGTGTATTGATTGGACGATTGATCGAGTATACCAGTGTATTGATTGAACAATTGATCAATTATACCTGTGTATTGATTGGACGATTAATAGATTAAACCTGTGTATTGATTGGACGATTGATAGATTATACTTGTCTATTGATTAGTCTATTGATTGACTCTCACCTATCACTACACAGGTATAATCGATCAATCATCCAATCAATACACATGTATAATCTATCAATCATCCAATCAATACAGAGGTATAATTGATCAATCGTCCAATCAATACACTGGTATACACAATCAATCGTCCAATCAATACACAGGTATAATCGATCAATCATCCAATCAATACACAGGTATAATCGATCATCCAATCAATACACAGGTATAATCAATCAATCATCCAATCAATACACAGGTATAATCGATGAATCATCCAATCAATACACAGGTATGATTGATCAATTGTCTATTCAATACACTGGTATACTCGATCAATCGTCCAATCAACACACAGGTATACTCGATCAATCGTCCAATCAATACACAGGTATAATCGATCAATCATCCAATCAATACACAGGTATACTCGATCAATCATCCAATCAATACACAGGTATAATCGATCAATCATCCAATCAATACACAGGTATGATTGATCAATTGTCTATTCAATACACTGGTATACTCGATCAATCGTCCAATCAAAACACAGGTATAATCGATCAATCATCCAATCAATACACAGGTATGATTGATCAATTGTCTATTCAATACACTGTTATACTTGATCAATCGTCCAATCAATACACAGGTATAATCGATCAATCATCCAATCAATACACAGGTATACTCGATCAATCATC
>JAOTRA010096188.1:0-11512 GCA_026260255.1 Pseudolaguvia tuberculata
GCAATGGGATAGGCTCCAGCATATCCCTGTGACCTCATATTAGGGAATAAGCGGATTAGAATATGAATGAATGGGCAGTGGGATAGGCTCCAGCATATCCCTGTGACCTCAAATTAGGGAATAAGTGGATTAGAAGATGAATGAACGTCTCCTGACGAAATAATGTAGAGATAAAGGGATGGTGTAGCAACGACCCTTCACCAAATTGCATTCATAGACACATTCAAATGCATTAATTTATTTAATTGCACCTTTAGGGTTGAAGATTCGAATTAAGTCTCTCTCCTATGTCCTCTCCCAGTTTAAAGACATGAGTTGTGGGATAATAGGCAGTTTTCTGCATTTTGCACAATTAAACATACACACAAAACAGGAACTACACAATGACTAACTCAAGTTTAGGTCCAAATACTGCTACCTGCTGAAACTATTTTTACACACACACACACACACACACACACACACACACACACACACACACACACACACACACACACACACACACACAATCTCTCTTCTCCACATTACCCTGTCCTCTACATCTGCCTCTTTCACACCAACTACCTGCATATCTTCCTTCATCACATCCACCTCTTTGGTCTTCCTCTTTTCCTCCAACCCGGGAACTCCATCCTCAGCATTCTTCTACCAATAGACTGCATGTCCCTCCTCTCCTCCATCAGTATTCTTCTACCAATATACTGCATGTTCCTCCTCTGCACATGTCCAAACCATCTCAACCCTAGCCTCTCCAAAATATCCTACATGCGCTGTCCCTCTTATCAATTAATTTCTAATCCTGTCCATCCTAGTCACCTTCTAACCTGTTATTTCCTCATTTGTGGTCACAGGGGTCCGCTGGAGACCATCCCAGCAGACATAGGGCAAAACACAGGTGTACACAGACTAACAACCACACACTATGAGCAATTTAAAAACACCAATTAACCTAATGTATATTTTTGGACTGTGGGAGGAAACCAAAGTAGCAGAGAAAACCCACATCCAGGAATCGAACCCAGGACCTTGTGATGAAAGATTCTGAATATTTTGTTGCAAACATATCAAATAAAGCACATCCAACACTTTTGGTAATATTTTAATAACAAAATCAGTGATGTGACTGGAGATGTGAGTAGAATAGTTTTCAAGAAAATGTAAATAAGACCAAAGGGATGGTCAAGTGGTGTAATCAGTTAGTTACAGGTACCCTTAAATTGCTTAGGGGCAGTAGTGGCTCAAATGGTCATGGCACAGAGTTGTTGATCTGAAGACCAAGGAGACCTTCAGCGCAGACCCAAACTGATGAAGACGGGATATGCAAAATAAAAAAATAAAAAGCAGTGTTGTCAGTACCAAGGTTCTTATCAGTGCGTTCCCACTGCTGTAAGGCTGTTAAATTGATACGAGTGTTTTCTTCTTAAAGATGTCTCCCCTCTCCCAAAAAAAAATAAAATAAACCCCAACCCTTTAAGCTTACAATACACCAACACAAGCTTAGGCCTGGTCTGCTACTTTCTGACCCAGATTCATTTAAAACCATTTCCACACACATCCTGACATTAACAGCATACACACATAAGAAACCATTCTTTTTATTTATATTCTCTATTTACATACAATGATCAATTCATTCAGTCACAATGTAAGAACACTAGTCAATAATAGAAACCAACATGATTTAGCATTTACAGACGTCTCGCACGGATTCTAGCATCATCAAGTGTCCAGATTTCCATCAAGCAAAAATTACAATCCAAATGAAGCTGTAACTGAAGTGTCGGACATACACCAACTGGTTTACATACTAGAACCCATTAACAGGACCAGGAGTCCATTTAAAATTAAAAAAAAAAAAAAAAAAAAAGAATGAATAAAAGATTAAGAGAAACTATTTTATACACACACACACGCGCACATTGCACAATGCCTTCAGTCTCTCAATGCACCTCACACTGAAATAAAAACTGATATTACATAGTAAATACCAAAAAAAATAATGCAGAGTAAATTGTTCATCCAAAACATTCATATCTGCCACCTCGTACATTTAAACCTGAACCTAAAATAGAAAAAATTATCACTAAACCTTAATATTTTACCCAATCTTATGATTTACACTAAATAGACTGGATCTCTGAAAAAAGAAAATAATAATGGTGTATTAAAATTCTGGTGAATTTTTGGAGATTTTTTTTCCAGATGTATTTGACTGACTAGATTAAGTAGGATGAAGGGAAAGTGCTCAATGGTAACAAACTAGTGTATAAAATAAAGTGGACATTGCTGATAGAGAGAGAGAGAGAGAGAGAGAGAGAGAGAGAGAGAGAGAGAGAGAGATTCAGTCCCAGCCATTATCCTTTATCATATGGGATAGTTCAATGATGTACTTTCCCTCCTTATACTTCTGACTCAACTCGAACGCCTGCTCCTGTAGACACACAATTAACCAGGTCTCAAGTTAAAGACATCAAAAGATAAGAAACATGATTACATAAGAGGGACAATCATCATAAGCTCAGTAAAAATGCACAACACTGCAGATTCTTATCTTTTCACATGGGTTTCACAAGCCTCAGTGGTACATGGTATTACACACGCATTAGTGTCTGCCATGTAAGCAAGGACCTCTCTAAATTCAACATTTTCAAATCTAAATCCATCCTGTTAAGCACATTCTTGTCTGTTTAGTTTTAAAAAAAAATTATATTTATATATATATTTATTTATTTATATACATGCAGGAGTTTGCCACCTTCACACAGCATTGGGTTACATTTTAATCCAAATACACCACCAGGCTTTTTTGGACTCACCAATCAACCAAATGTTTTTTGGATGGTGTGAGGAATCCCACGCAAGTGCTGGGAGAACATGCAAAAAATAAATTCAAAAAAGATCCCCGAGCCGAGAATCGAACCCGTTACCATCTTGTTTGTGAGGCGACCGTGCCCAATTGTAAACTTCATGTGGTCTAAAAAGATACCATAGACTGTAGTATAGAGCAACTGATAAATGTGAAGGCGGATACAAAGAAACGCTAAAAGCACAGTCCTTAAGTGTTTTATTTGTCTTACCAATGAATACAGGTTTGAATTATAAATGAACGATATGGGTTCTTAGGTAAATAACAGCTATGACATCAGTTCTCTCTTGATTAGCTTCATTCTTTTCTCTCAACAAATCTTCAAACAAAAATCCTTTGGTAAATATGACACGCCTCCCATTTCCATTTTGTGCTTGAGGACCAAGTACCTTAACATATAACGGACAGCCAGCCTCCTAGCATCAGCGGGTGAGGGTGTTCTGTCTCTGTGTGTGTGTGTGTGTGTGTGTGTGTGTGTGTGTGTGTGTGTGTGTGTGTAAGGACATGCTTACATATTTCCAGCCCAGAGTGGTGTGACAGTTTTCACAGTAAATATCAGCTACAGCATGAAGTCCGGTCAGCAGCAGCCTCTCCTCAGCTGGGCCACAGCCCACATTCACCCTGAAATAAAAATCATCATCATCATCATCAGTCACAGAACAAATCAAATCGACTACATTTACTACGTTATGCTCAGTTTGATACTCACACGGAGTTGAACAGATAAGCTCGACCTTGACTTCCCTGGAAAGACTAAAACAAGAATTTCTTTTTCAATTAAATCTTGACCTACAATAAAGCTTCATATGACCATTCCTTTGTTTGACATCAACTCACTTTGGAGATCAGCTCATCGTGATTGGCTAGGTGAGCACGGCAGTGGGCGCAGCTGTAACGGCGGTGACAGGAGTCGAGGTACGCTTGGAAAGTTTTGGCTTTAGACCCTTTAACCATGGCTGGGCCGGAAAGAAGAGGAAGAGTCAGATTAATCAAGAGAAACATTCAGATTTATATTGACTTTAACATATGCACACACACAACAAAAGTATTGGGACATCTGACCATCACAAATGTATGCGTTTCCAACATCAGTGAGATCAGGCAAATGTTGATGTGAGGTCAGGGATGCAGTCGGTGTTCTACTTCTACTACTTGAAGTTGTTCAATTGGGTTGAGTCAAAAGCAGGACCAGCAGTCTTGTGCATAAGGACAAGTGTTTGAGCATTTTGTTAAAGTGATGTGACCAACATGTACAAAATTCTAGATGACCATGTGCTTTTGCAACAGTTCAGAGAAAACAGCATTGTGGGTAAGGCAGGGCTGTCCAAACTTTGTTCTGAACCATCTGCAAAGGTCTTGCTGGGTATCTTTGAAACATGCAGACAAGACAACTTTGCAAGCCTTCCAGGACTGAGGTTGGACACATCCACATCCACCACCACCACCACCACCTTAGCACTGCTGGGCCCCTGAGTAAGGCCCCTAACCTCAAATGCTCAGTTGTATTAAAAAAAAAAAAAAAAGAAATGCAAGTCGGTCTTAATAGGATAAGACAAATGTGTACAAAAACATCTGTCCAAATAGTGCAGCTGTTCACTAAGATTAAAAATAGATTATAAGACTAGATCGATAACACCAAGTAAACTAAACGGTTTAAAAGTCACGTGATGTAAACTGGGTGATCTTTGAAACCTGGTTTTGTGTGTTTGTTTATTTTGTCAGCAGCGTGTGGGGGAATAATTCCAGCCACACTTCCGGGTTTAAACCCAGTTTACAAATAAACGTTCACCACACATGGTTTTGTTTTTTAGAGAAAGTTAAAAACACGTTAAAACTTGCCTAATGTTAATAGAACGTTATGTTATGGTTCATTTATTGTTCCCAGAACGTTTTTCCGCAACATTACGAGAACGTTTAAGTAGAAAAACCGTCATTAAGGCTATTCAGAAATCAAGGACAAAACAACATCTATGAACTATTAATTGTCTTATAAAAACCTGACAAATTATTTTAAGAACGTTTTCTCCGAACATTTAGACAACCAGGAACGTACACGCGTGGGCGCATTCTCTCGCTCTCTGTCTGACCTACTTGGCCTGGTAGTCTAGCTGTGCTAAACATTATTGGAGGTCTGTGTCGAGACTTTGGTGCGATTACATGCCATGTTTATTATTTTTATTTTTCCACATATTTAAATATATATATATATATATATAAAATATACCATGCTTTGATTTCTGCGCAACGTCACAGGCCGCAACCACATGCAACCAAACAGACTGCAAAGCAAAAAGGATAAAACTATAAAACAGACAGATTAGCAGATCAGAAATTTATCTTGCATGTTCATTCTGCGAGACATATTTCTGAGTAATCGTGCATTGCATAAGCAAAGCGGAAATAATAATAAATAATTAAATAATTAATAAAAAGAGGAAGAACGTGCACGAGACAGATCCTATTCTAGAACAAGCAGCGAACTAAATATCAAAACAAGACTCACCTAAATATAAATAAGTTGCTATGGTAACGGTGTAATTCCTATAATAAAAAAAGAAAAACAGTAAATCGACTGTAAGACATCAGAGTCGGCGGTGTGACGACAGAACGACGTCACTGAGGTTTTTATCCCCGTAAAATAGGCAAACAAACGTGAGTCGCTACAGTCTGTCCGCTTTCCCCCCCTCAATATCAGGACTCCAAACCGATAAAATAAACTAAAGATACGGTGTATATAAAAAATTATATATATATATATATATATATATATACACTCATTAGCACGCGATCTTTAAGAACAACGCAACAAAAATATTTACTTCAGCTCGTTGTTTACCGCTCTGCCTTAAATAAGTTCTTCGCGTCACGTGGCGTCAAAGGGAGCCCATATTGACCAATCAGAATTTCGGGAGCGAAATCAGAGGCTCGGATGAGCCAATCAGATTTATGCGAGGACAAGGGCTTTCGAGGAAGTAAAAATATGATTTGCGTTTCAAAATATCTAAAGCTTGGAGGTGGTGCTGTTAAAAGAGAATCATCTGATGTGGATCCGTCTCTGTGTTGGGGGTGGTATTTGAACCCTGGTCTTTTTTTGAGTGGTGACAGAGCTTAAAACCAGGTTTTCCTGGTTTTCCTTATGGGTGGTGTGGCTTGAACCCATGTCTTCCGTAGTGGTGGTTGGGCTTGAAACCAGGACTTCTGTAATGGGTGGTTGGGCTTGATCCTTGGTCTGACCTCTGGGGAAGTGGTGGCTTAGTGGTAGAGTGTTGAACTGGTGGGGTTCGATTCCCACCTCCACCAAGCAGCCATTTTGGCCCTTAAACAAGGCCTCTAACCCCCAATGTGTTCAAATGTAAGTCGCTCTGGATAAGAACGTCTGCAAAATACTGTAATTGTAAAAATGTTTTCCGTTGCAGTGGTGGGACTTGAACCCAGGTCTTCCTGGTCCTCCATCAACAACTCAGCACCTTAACTATTTAAGATACCACTGTCTAACTGTTTTCTCTTGATGATCACATCACCTTGGTTTTCTGAAGATTACAGTTGCTTACATACACAGTATAAACTATGTCTTTGCTGCTTTCTGCTTATTGCCCAAATGAGAATTTGTTCTCTGTTGAGTCTGGTTCCTCTGAAAGTTTCATCCTTTCATCCAAGTACCATCTCAGAGTTTTTCCTTGCCACCCTCATCAGACAAAAAAAGATTACAATCTTTCCTCAGCTTGGTCAGTGTAAAGCTGCTTTCAGACAATGACAACTGTATACAAATAAAATTGAATTAAATAGAATTAGGCCTCAGGGTGGCGTAGCGGTTCTCCCACCGCATGCGTTGTCTTTCTTCGGGGTTTCATCCACAGTCCAAAAACATACCCTAGGTAGATTGGTGATTATAAAAGACCAATACGAGTGAGTGTGAGTGTATGTAGTTGTTTGTCTGTGTGTGGCTCTGCGATGAACTGGCAACTTGTTCAGGGTGTATCCCCGGTAGAATATGCTCCAGTAGACCCCCCCTTTGACCTCTGAATCAGGTAAAAAGCGAGTTACAAAATGAATGAAAGAAAGACAAACTGACAAAGAGAACATTATTAGGTTGGTTTGGACATGTCACAGGAGGGATAGTGGAAATATTAGTATAATTTATTAGGAGGAGGATGAAAATGGGATGATGGGAATGGCTGCCAGAAAGAAGGACAAAGAGGAGGAATATGGATGTGATAAATGAGGAAGTAAAGTGAATGGTTGTGAGTGAAGAGAATGCAGATGATTTTTTGTTGTGGCAAACGGAACAGCCGAAAGCAGAAAAACAAGTTTGGACTAGCAGTTATATTTGATGATATGGTTCTTTAAATATTCTTTAACTAATTCATCTTGTAACCCCCTTATTCTCTAATTCAGGATCGTGGGGATCTGATAGAACCTATCCCAGTGCACATAGGGCGAAAGGCAGGATTACACCCTGGATAAGTCGCCAGTCTATCACAGGGCCACATATCACAGGGCCACATAACTCACATACACACATCTCCTCACTCCTATGGGCAATTTTAGAGTCACCAATCAGCCTAATGTATATGTTTTTGGACTGTGGGAGGAAACCGGAGTACCCAAGGATATCCCATGCAAGCTTGGGAGAGACCATGCACAAGAAGACCCTTGCCCAGAAATTAACCCCGGGACCTTCTTGCTGTGAGGCGACCATGCTAACAACTACGCCACAGCGGCACCCGCTAATTAAACAACCTTTCATGAATGTCTCATACTGTATAAGAGCACAACGTTTATATACTTGCTGTTACAAAACACTAACACTAGGGGCTTCAAGAAAACTCTGCTAGATTCAAGATTAATTCTTTCATTCATTTTCGAACCCACTTATTCTCTAATTTGGGGTCACAGGGTATGCTGGAGTCTATCCCAGCACACATAACATTATTTCATTTCACCGGTTGAAATGACAATGAAACTTCTTTGACTTTGACATACAGTGAGAAGCAGGGGACAGGTCGCCAGTCCATCGCAGGGCCACACATAGACCAACAACCACACACACTCACACTCTTATAGGCAATTTAGAGCCACCAATCAACCTAATGTACATGTTTTTAGACTGTGGGAGGAAACCGCTGGAAGAACATATGAACTTCACACAGAAAGACCCCTTGGATAACAACACTGCTAACCACTATGCCACTGTACAAATGATATATTTTTATTATTGATTGAACCTAATTATAGAATAATAAAGTCGAATGAATCATTAACACCTGAGTATCTTTATTTATCTGACAGTGTTTTTATAAAGTATCAGATGTAACATAAGATAATTAGGTTTAGATCCTTTAATTGAATCATTTCTCTTTGTCCTTCAGGTTAGTTGGGTAAGGATGACGTAATGTTTTCTTTGTGTACAACACGTGATTTAATTCTATGAGAGAAACGTAGAGTGATGATTTCATTTATCTCATCCGGAACAAACATTTCCCAGGACCTGATGTTCTCACTAGGGTGATGAAATCTGGATTAAAACCCAACAGAATTTATTATCATTATGTAAAAACTCAGGATAGACGAGTGATAATATTATACAAATATCAAACCGTTAAAACCAATAATATCACCAATAACATTATATATTATTCATAATCATGCTTAACAAATAAATTGAGATTGAATTATTGATCGATTTGGTTAGATGTTTATATAGTGAGACTTTAAACATGACAATCATGTGGTGTTCTTGTGACTTCTAATGTAATCTGCTAAGAGTGTTGGATAATCAGACATGACTCCGGTTGCTCCTGTTGCAAACGCAGCCTTGATATCTTGTTCTTCGTTACAAACGAACAAATGGATCTAAAGGGAAAAAAAAAACAAAAAAAAACAGAGGCAAACATCTAAAATGAAACTTTTCAATACCATGAAAGCAAAATGAAAATTGGATAAATTTCTTTACCTGAATTCCTCTGGCTTTAAGATGCTGAATCAAACCTTTTCTTAAGGTCAGCCTATGAATAAAAAAAAAATTCATAGTGAACATTTTAGAAAAATACAGATTAATTTGGTTAATATTGATATTTAGGAAGGGCGGCGCGGTGGCGTAGTGGTTAGCACAGTTGCCTCACAATAAGAAGACCCCGAGTTCGAATCCTGGGCCGAACCCCGGGCCGGGATCTTTCTGTGCGGAGTTTGCATGTTCTACCCCACGCTTGCGTGGGTTTCCACTGGGTGCTCCGGTTTCCTCCCCAGTCCAAAACCACGTAGATGAGGTGGGTAAGTGATTGTAAATTGTCCATAGGAGTGAATGTGTGTGTGAATGGTTGTTTGTCTATGTGTTGCCCTGAGATGGACTGGTGACCCGTGCAGGGTGTACCCCCGCCTCTCCCACTATGTGTGCTGGGATAGGCACCAGCAGACCCCCGTGACCCCGGATTTGGGGAAAAAGCAGGTAAGAGAATGAATGAATGATATTTAGGATTAGTAATTAAGTTTGGAACTTTTGAAATGTTTTATTTGTCACATACAGGATTATATACTATACAACATATATTCAAATGTTTTTCTATGCATATCCCGTCATGGAAGGTTGGAGGTCAGAGAACAGGATCAGCTGTGATATAGGAAGTATCAGGAAGAAACCCCTTCTGAAGCAGGAAGGGTTAAGGGTCAAGGACCCAACACAGTAGCTATGCTAATAGGTTTTTTTGTGGGTTGGGTTGACTCAACGCACTTTTGTATACCTGTAAATGTACATTCATTCATTGATTCATTCATTCATTGATTCATTGATTCATTCATTGATTCATTCATTCATTCATTCATTCATTCAACCCGCGTATTCCCTAATTCAGGGTCAGGGGGTCTGCTGGAGCCTATTTCAGCACACATAGGACAAAGGGCAGGAGTACACCGGGGACAGGTCACCAGTCCATTGCAGGGCCACACAGACAACCACATGCACATACATTTACATTACATTTTACAGCTTTTGATTAAGAGCGACTTACATTTGATTGCTTTTGTTCAACTGATCCATTGAGGGTTGCTTGGTGGAGCTGGGGATCGAACTCCAGTCTTTTTGAACGAATCAATCCAACACCTTAACCACTAAGCAACCCCTTCTAATAATACTCAGTCCTTTGGACAATCAATTTAGAATCACCAATCAACCTATTATAATGTTTTGGACTGTGGGAGGAAACCAAAGTACCCGGAGTAAACCCACTTAAGCCCGGGAATCAAACATGGGAACTTTTTGCGGTTATAACCAATGCTAAGCACTACATCACCGAGCAGACTGTAAATGTACATGTAGTGTAAATACTTTTGAATGAGTGAGATGATCAGTTTGTTCCTCAGAATTCCAGGCTCCGGAATGAAGGTCCTAAAAGAAAAAAAAAATGGCGTAACTCTTTTGCGTTAACAGAACATCCACCACAATATCCAGAATCCTGACCATCTAATGTATGAATGTATTAGGCAGACAAAACTGGACACAATTTCCAGGATAATTTCGAGCAGATAAACAGAGGAATTGTAGGTTTTTTCCTCCTAAACTCTTTCAGCATTACTGTAATTATTGCTTTGCCTGTAGTCTTCTAAAAAATAAATAATGGGTGTCATTATTTTTGAAACGATTTGGACATACAGATTTAAGATTAATTTTGTACGTGTTGTAAAATAATATAAATGTATTTATTTATTTGCTCAGAGGTCACAATACAGCGCCCCTGGAACGGGAAGGGTTAAGGGTCTTGCTCAAAGACCCAAATAGTGGCAGACTAGCGGTGGTCTACCACTGAAACACAGGGTTTTTTCCCAAATGTGTCGTGAGAGCAAACCCGGTTTCACCATTGTCGAACTCAGTATCGGGTAATACTTGCTTGGCTTCTACGCTTCTGCCACAGTTTACACTTTTCATGTGGCTGCTGCTGACTTTTCTACCACTCACCTCATTCTAACACCTAAACCGGTCCAGATGTTTAGACTGTTTCAAATGAACCTTTTTAGATTGCAGAGAAATTGCTGATTTCCTCCAATCACAGCCCGAAGCTGGTTTACTTGCAAATCCTGTTTCAAATCCTGTAGTACGAAGCAAACACTCGCTTCCTGACGAGTTTCTGCAGGAACGTCGACTCTGGTTGCTTTCCACTTCAGATAGATACTGTTAAATTGTAGTTTAAAGGTCTGGGCAGTCTTGTGACACAAAATATACAGTAACATTGCAATGGCTGATGGGAAAAAAAATTCACATACTTATTGATGATTTGGGGCAGGTAGAACTGCAGGAAGCTTTCTCCAAGTGTAACAAAGGGCAGAAGACCCGTGTAGTAAAGCAGGAGCAGCAGCATACCACGCTTTACCGTGAACATGTAAGGCATTGTGGAATTCTAGCCAACACAGAACATCAGAAAATGAGATTAATATGAGGCATGAAAACAGGAAAGTAAATCATCTCATTCATTCATTCATTCATTCATTTTCTAACTAGCTTATTTTCTAATTCGTGGTCACTGAGGTCTGCTGGAGCCTATCCCAGGACACAAAGGTTAAAAGACAGCGCTACATACTGGACAGGTTGCCAGTCCATTGCAGGGCCACACACACACACACACACACACACACACACACACACACACACACACACAC
>JAOTRA010096199.1:0-11511 GCA_026260255.1 Pseudolaguvia tuberculata
CACACATTCACTCCTATGGACAATTTACAATCAGCAATCCACCTAATCTGCATGTTTTTGGACTGTGGGAGGAAACCAAAGCACCCAGAGGAAACCCACGCAAGCGCGGGGAGAACATGCAAACTCCGGCCCGGGATTCGAACCCGGAACCTTCTTGTGGTGAGGCGACTGTGCTATCCACTACGCCATCGCGCCGACCACTTTACTCAAACCAAGAAATTAAAATGTATTTTTGGAAGTTCAGGAAGTATAACTGGTTTAGGCCTAGAATCTGAACTGGTGGATACAGGACACTTTATATTACTAATACATCTGGACTTTTTTTTTTTCAAACTTTCATTCTTGTTCTTGTCATTCATTTAACTGATTAATTATTTATTCATTCATTCATTCATTCATTCATTCATCCATCCTCTAACTACTTATTCACTATTCTACATGTTGTTGGACTGTGGGAGGAAACTGGAGTACCTGCAGAAAAAACACAAGTGCGAGGTGAACATGTGAACTCCACAGAAAGAAAGAACCCTTACTAGGAATCAAACCCATGACCTTCTTGCTATGAGGCGACTATGCTGACCACAAAGCCACCAGACAGCCCTAATTATTTATTAATTTTATTTTATTTATTACTTTAATTAATTTATTTATGTATTATGTACAAATGTATTTATTTACATTTTTACAAGTTTCTTTGTTTCATTATTATTATTATAATTATTATTATTTAGGGGTCACAGGGTTTGATAGAGTCTATCCCAGCACACACAGGGCGAACCCTGTACAGGTCGCCAGTCAATTGCAGGACCACACATAAATGAACAACCACACACTCACACACATATTCACTCCTGAGTAATTTAGAATCATCAATCAACCTAATGTACATGTTTTTAAACTGTGGGAAGACACCTATCCTAGCACACATAGGGTGAGAGGCGGAGGTACACCCTGGACGGGTCGCCAATCCATCTCAGGTCGACACATAGACAAACAACCATTCACACACACACATTCACTCCTATGGACAATTTTTAGAATCACCAATCCACCTAATCTGCATCTTTTTGGACTGTGGGAGGAAACCAGAGCCCCCCAAGGAAACCCACGCAAGCTCAGGGAGAACATGCAAATACCACACAGAAGCCCGGGATTCGAACCCAGGACCTTCTTGTTGTGAAGCGACTGTGCTATCCAATACGCCACCGCGCCACCATTATTATTATTATTATTATTATTATTATTATATATTATTTTATTACTCTTATTATTAATATTATTATTATTATTAGTAGTAGTAGTATTACTATTTTTCCTATTATTACACATCTTTAATCCTTTTCTCTTTTTATCTTGAAGAAAAATAAAAATGATTATACTTATGGACAGAGTAAACAGTATATTATTAACTATTAACTCATCAATTTCATCATCATTTCTACCATTTAGTATTGAAAGATTTCAGAATATTTATTTAGAGATTGTAGGAGAAAACTGCAATGGAGAACATGGAGCATGGAGAACATGCAAACTTTGTGCCCAGGAATCAAACCTGGGATCTTCTTGCTGTGAGGCGGCCATGCTAACCACTACGCCACTGTGTCGCCCTACTTTGTTTTTTTTAATATTTGAAAGTCTTTATTTTAGCTTCTCCTTTCAGGTTTTATCCTCTTCATTCACATCTATTAACTTCCTGCCCATATTGAACACATACCTCTTCCTTAGCCTTCCTCTTTGCCTCTTTCATGCAACTCATTTACAACATCCTCCTAATTAGGATAAAGACATTTTATTAATTTATTAACTAGTATTAACATTGGGCCGGCGTAGTTACGTAGTGGTTTGCGCGCTCACCTTACAGAAAGAAGGTGTGAGTGGTTGTTTGTGTGGCCCTGAGATGGGATGACAATCTGTCCAGGGTGTACACCTGCCTCCTTGTGACCCCGAATTAGGGAATAAGAAGATGAATGAATGATTGATTTCTTTTTCAGAAGACGCTCTGTAGTTTTATGTTTCCGTCTTCAAATTATGAGGTTTAAAGCGAAGACTATGAATTAATGTGACTCAACAGTATTAATTTCGATTCTGTGCCATCACAATCTGGTCTTTTTTGCACAGTTAACGTTTAGCAGTTGGTTAAATCGATGGTCCATTGATATGCACCCAAAGTTCACCTGCAAACATGTGGCATTGCTAATGTATTTTCAACTTTATGCTAATGCGATCGTTAAATCTCTTAACACTCTCCTTTCCCCTTCCCTTCCCTTCCCCTCCGCTCCTCCTTGTCTCTGTTTTCACAGCTACGCCGGATGCAGGAAATGCTGCAGAAAATCCAAGCGCAGATGCACAACCAGAAAGAAGCCTACTAGCCCCTGCACCTTTTGCCACGGTGCCACATTTTACAGCCTGACCTTCCTGCCTCTGCGTTTACCATCTGATCAGATCCTTGAACCCTTCTGCTTGGTAAAACTCCACAAGTGGTGTGCAAAGCATGCTCCATGTCTGGGTGTCTCCATGCGTCTAGCGGCTTTGGATTTCCACTAGGTGTCATTAAATGCTGCAATACAAAAGTCTGAAGGCCACTAGCTTTAAAGTTAATAACACAAACACATACACACACACACACAAACACACACATGCACAAGATTTGAAACACAAACCCATTGTTGTTTGTAAAACCTGTGGAGATGAACAGAAGCCCAACCCAAAAAACCCAACCCAAAAAACCCAACACACTGTGTTCTGTGTAGTAAAATATCAGTGTTTAGCCGTAGCTGCTATAGTCGCAGTAACAGGAACTGAACTAAACGTGGATCCCTCAGTGATGGAAAACAAAAATATTTGCTGGCATTTTTTTCAAAACCACATTTTATTCATTTCTTTGTCCACCAATCAAATGTACAGGGATTTTTTTTCCCATGTACCTGGGGTGGTGCTATTACATCTTGTGGTTCATTGGTATTTGTATTAATTTGAGTTGGTACATTGTAGTTAGTGTAATACTGCAAACCTTTGCTCTCAAGTTCATGGAGAATTGGGGAACTGTCCCCTAACTGTCCCCTTACTGTCCCGTGTCTGACCAAGCTGGTCTCTATCATGTATATCCTCTTAGATAAGATGTTCGACTGCTAACCTAATGATTGTGGGTTTAATTCCCAGCATCACCAATTTACCACTGTTGGGCCCCAGACTAAGGCCTTTAAACCCCAATTGCTCAGTCTTATCAGTCCCTTTGGATGCAGTTGTCTACCAAAGCCAATAAACATGTACATTTATGGTAAGTAAGCTGTACTTGTGATGGTAGCACCTCAGAAATTAGGAAAAGTATCTGTTAATTGCACTCCTTTTTTATTTTCAAACTTTTTTCATTCAGTCTGTTTTACTTGCTTTTCCAGCAGATTCATTTACATTTTAAAATGTGAGGATGTTTGAGTTCTTGGTCATGGCCAAAGCTGCAAGTGGCACCGGTTTCTATGCCATTCTATATAAATACAAATAGATTAGCTCTTAGTCATAGGGTAAAAAGAGCTTATTTAAATTGTTTTTTCCCTTTGGTTTGATATGGTGATATTTTATTTGTATTATTTTGTTAAATATATCTGTGTATTGGTTGTACCGTATGCACATACTTCAGTTTCTATGTCTGCGAAAGAAATATAAGTCAACACTGTTTTATTTTCCTATACGATTAACAATGATTGACGTACTGTAGAACAATATTTTTATTAACAAGGGTGGCGTTGTTATTAGTTTTATTTATTTTTTTAATATCATTCCATATGTGCAAACTTTCTCACTAAGAATTGGAAAGAACACACAGTGACTGGTGTGCAGAATAATGTGTACCTTAATGGTGTAATAACAGGTAAGACCCTATTCAGTATATTCAACAATACAGTGATTTACATCAATGCCACATGGGTAAATAAAGAACAAATCTATAATCAGGACAGTTTAGTCAGACTATAACTATAACTAAATATTATGCCTAAAAAGGTTTAAAAGACTGGTGGCTGGATTTTAACCATATATATATTACTACATTTACTATAGCTGAAAAATACTTTAATTTAATACAACAAATGAATAGAAATAAAATTTAAAGCAATATCACAACCATATCCATTGTGCATATACAGTATACGTCTTCATATACTGCCACTATAAGACATTCACTGTGAGAAACATCTAGTATTTAACAAAAAAGCTTTTTTTCTTGCAACTGTACCTTTAAATTGAAGGATTATAATTGTTACCTGATGTATTTTTTTAAATATCAAGTGTTGTTTATTATTCATTATGTTTCTGTATTCTAATGCTAGAATATATCATAAATGACATCATTCACAGAATCGTTCAACAATTGTTATTTACGTTTGTATTAATACTAAAGTTTATTAAAAAACAGCTGACGGTTTTGGGGTTCGAGTCGAGTCTAGCGCTTTCTTCCTCATGCTTTTTCTTACATGACTGTTACATATCATGTTCTGAATTTGTGGCTTTGGATTTTTTAATGATCTACACACACATGATCTTTGTTTGGGTTTCATAAATGCATTGAAGATACTGTGTAAGGGTTCTTTGTGGAGATAAAAAAATGTCTAGAAATTATTCTATAAAGTAATAAAAACAAAATCTCATCTAATCGACTTTTTTTTGTTACTATAAACAATAGTTTCTTCCTTTGCTTACAATCACATTAAACAGACAAACAAACCTTTTATTTATTGATACCTTATTTTGTTTATATGGAGAATTTAAAAAAAATTCAGTCATTTATCCATCTTCAAACTTGTTCATTTCTTATTTCAGGGTCACAGAGGTCTACTGGAGTCCATCCACATAGCACACATAGCAAACATGGCCAATGGCAGGGAAACATACTTCACAGATTGTCAGTCAGTCACAGGGCCACAACTAGATAAACAATCACATACACACACTCTCTCTCTCTCTCTCTCTCTCTCTCTCTCTCTCTCTCTCTCTCTCTCTCTCTCTCTCGCTCTCTCTCTCTCATTCCTAGCTTAATGTACATGTTTTTGGACTGTGGGAGAAAACCCATGCAAGTGCTGGGAGATCACTGTGAGAAATCGAACCCAGACCTTTATGCTCAGAGGCAACCATTCTTCTAGACATTCTAGTTTTAGTAAAATTTTAGCTGTAGCCGTTTGGTAACAATCCTTCTAAAAATCAATTGCATGATCACAAGAATTTCGGATTAGTGTCACCTGCAGCAGATATTACAAACACTTTCTGTTGCTATTACCAGGTACTTATAGCAGAACCAGGAGTGTATGGAAGGCCAGCAGAGTCGAAATTCCACCTTCTTCATCTGGCCAAAGAATCTTAGTCCTTCAGAGCAAACCCTGAGTCCATGCAGATGATTGTGCTCGACTGTCTACCCTGCTACCTACTACACGCTTTTGTCCAGGTTTTCTTCTAATATGATTTGAGATAGGACAGACAGTTTCATAAACAGAAACTTGAAGCTTCAGACCCTTGCAAACTTCACAAGATCTTCTTATTACCACTCACATCTCTAGTTCCCTCTACTCTATGATGGAAAAATAAAATAAAGCCATGAGGTAGTATTACATTTCCCACTTTTTACTTGTTTCCTCTTCTACGGTCACACTGTTGAACCTTGCGAACCCTTGAGTCATCCAATCCTACCACCTACCAACACGATCCTTCCAACAATGCTCCATACCATCTGATCTTCCCTCATTTATCTGGTCAAGTACCAAAATATTTTAAAAGACATTGATTACTCTCATACTGATGAAGCCTGCAGTGAATGTCTTAAACATGAACAGACATCAATTCTGCATGTCCTCACACAGAACAACCTACAAGACCCCAACCAACCTGGCTACAGACACAGTCACTGAGAAGCTGCATATCACCATATCATCCAAACTGTCTGAGTTGTATGAGAATGTTAGAGTCATCTGTTCTCATATTCTGCACCTTTCAGCTGCATTTGATATGATCAACCAGATGTTCTTGCTGCCCACCCTTAAGTCATGCCCTCTTAGTCACCGCCACACTCTCCCGAATACTAATCCTGCTCACCTGTCTTCTGTTCCAATCTAATCACGCACGCTACTTAAACCCACTCCGCAAACACTCTTCGCCCAAGCTCGTTATAAGAAGCTAAAAGAACAGCGAACGACTCTCTGTTAACAATACCGTTAGTTCTATGTGTTTTCACGTGTTTCTGTCTGTGTTCCAGTGTTCCCAGGATCCCGATCGTGTCTGTGTCAGCATCTGTGTCAGCGACTGTGCCCAAGTCACCACTCCGCCCCAGATCTCGCACCTGCCCTTCCTGCACTCTCTCTTTGTGTGTCACTCGTCCAAAAATAATAGAACTGTGCTTAATGTGATTTACCTGTCTGTGGTTCTCTATCGTAACAAAGAGTCTCTGTATTTGTGGAACTGTGGACAATCAATTATTGTTTTCCTCACTTGTTGCTAATTTAGCATGGTCCTGCAGATTTATCTTCCATAACATCAGGAAGATAGTGATAGGATTAGAGGTCTTCCTCTAAGTGCAATTTGCTCCCAACGGCTGCATGCTACTTCAGCCTGTACCTGTACATGTACATGTGATTGTTATATCACATTTCTGGTCATTGTACCAGTATTGAGACATTCAGTGATATGTTTCAAAACATTTTTGTATGTCAATCTGGACAAGTGCATCTGCTACATCCTGTAAAACAAATCAACCAATGTCTACAAGGAAAATGAACTGGGCACAGGAACAAAATAAGGGCATGTGCACACAGCCCTCCCTTACCTAGTCATGCTAGCCCATGTTTAGTCTCTGGGGAAAAAATGACCTCAGGACAGGAGTTAACTTCCAGACAGACATTCAGTACAGCGACCTTCAAAATGGTGCAATGAGCTGTGCATTGTTCTAAATCAAGTTCCAGATTAGGTGTGCAGAAGCATCTAACCATCAAATGTCTTTTTTGTGAGGAATTCAGTCATAGTCAACCAGACACTGGGGATGCTGCACTAATTGTGTTGGTGGATTCGAGGGTTGCACTGTTGAACTTCCATTAATACATTATCTGACCCACCGAGATACTGGACCACCTTTACACACCTACAGGTACAAGACACAATTACATCAGATATTTGGGAAATGGTTCCATGCTACTAGCTTCCTCAGCTGAAAACTACAAAATCCCTTTTCCTGAGGATGTGGTTTCAGACAAGGGCCCCCATTTTATATTCAGGGTTTGGAGTGCCATCTTCTCACTCCACAGTTACCTTCCTATCCGTTATCTAACACTTCTGAAAATGCTAACCCCAGTAACCAACCCTGGCAAACACACAAAATATCAGATTAGGACTATCTTGTAAGAAGCCGAGTCCCTAATACATCCGTTTCTTCCCTATCCTTCAGCAGATTAAGTTCATAGCATACAGACATCAACTTGCCATCAAACCTTACAACAATCCTGTTTCTTCTGTTTCCTCAAAGCCTGCTCCCACTGACAAACCCTCTCCCCAGAGGGTACTGGAGGATGGGACAGTCAACTCAGTACGAGATGTTTTGCACTGTCAACCTTGTGTGGACTGTGTGTAGTGTTGGAAAACCTAGTGGACTGGAAAGCTTACAGACCAGAATAAAGATCCTAGTCCAATCTGCTTAGAGAATTCTACACTTCCCACCCCGAAAACCATGTGTCACAGGGCAAAGGACTTCCACTGCAACATTAGGGGTTGAGGATCTCAGGAGTGAACTGTGGAAAGGGGGCTTTTGTCATGGTATAACACCCAATCCTTCCACCAATGAACTCATGCAATCTCTGTAACTGTAATAAGTCTCACCTGTAACTTATTTCAAAATCACTCTCTCACTTACTTCCCTCCCTCCTTCCCTCCCTCCGTCTATAAGATCACACTCTTCACTTCCAATTTTTCAATGCTTTCCTATTCAGGTCTCCAACTTCCAGCGATTACCACTCTTACCTTCATTTCCCCCTATAAACCTTTTGTTGTTGTTCTCTGTTTCTGGTTCTTCTAATCCTGTCTGCATTTGTCCGTTCTTTCTCTAAACCTAAAAGAAGTTCCATTTTTATTTTATCCACAATAGAACATAGATAATAGATAATAAACTTGACACTTTTATCCGCCAATTGAATGTCTGCTACAGGTTTCTTAAATGTTGAGACGATGGCGAAGGGCAGAACAAGCAGGAAAAAACATTATGAAAAGATTCAGCTGGGAGAACATTCAGGAACCAGTTACGTAAGTTAACCTCAAGTCTGTAACATGATTAAGTATAAAATGTATGTTGGGGGTCATGAAGCTGCTGTAAATCAAATAATCCTACACTTTCTAATCACGTGACAAAAAAAGATCTGATTGAGCAAACCTGAGGTCTGAAATCAATGTGGAGAGAGAAAGAGAAAGGAGATAGAGAGAAACTGAGTCGCTGTAATATTTATTTTTTTCTATTTTATTTGCTAATAAGAGCATCTTACACCTTGGAAAGTTCGCCAGTCCATCACAAGGCCAAAAATAGACAAAAACAACCACAAACACACACAAACACTAACATTTACTCCTATGATCAATTTCATTCATTCATTCATTCATTCATTCATTCATTCATTCATTCATCTTCTTTTCTGCTTATTCCCTAATTCAGAGTCACGGGGGTGTGCTGGTGCCTATCCCAGCTCACATGATAAATTTAGAATCACCAATCAACCTAATGTCCATTTTTTCCAGGAAACTGGAGTACCTATAGAAAAGCAATGCAAGTGCAGGGAGAAGATGCAAACTCCCTTGCCCAGGAATCGAACCAGGAACCTTCTTGTTGTGAGGCGACCGTGCTAACCACTACATCACCGAATCTTCCAGCAGTTTTCAGTGTTTTTAAATGCATTGAAACAAAGTTCACAGATCAGCTCAGTAGGTGTTTATTTGTGCTTTGTGCCTTTAGCACAGCTGGACATTAGGAACTGCCAAGCTAAATATTAGTCTAATTTTCGAACCGAGTTCATGATTAATCTGTGATGAAGAATGATGTCCAACCGAGAATTAAGTTCCGCTTATGCTTATTATTTTTATTAATTAAGAATCTATAGAAAAGAAAATAAACACATACATGTAATATTTTAACACACAATAATGGTCAGACAATTTCCATAATCAATGCGTACATATAAAATTCCCATTATTGATTTCTGTAAATCTGCCCTCTGGCCTCCTTCCTAACCGAGTAGGTGGGGGGTCAAAGTTCTGCACCAAAGGCTCCTTCCTGTTTATCTGCTCACATATTCACTGATCCAAATGATCCGCTAAAAGTCAACATGGACATCAGACACAAGTCTCCCATGCACAAAGTAAAACACGGTGCAAAGTGACTTCTGCTCTAATTCTTTTCAATCATTATTTATTTAAACCCTGAACTGTGGAGCTTTGGGGTTTTTCTTAGTTTTTTTATCCAAAAAATAAATAATATTGAGCGATTGAGTTTTTTACTTATTTCTGTTCATTATAATGAGATGAACATTTTGTAGAATGGGTAGAACGGTGGTTAAGGGATTTTATCACAGTTCAATCATCCTCATGGTCTCATGATATCCCATTGGTTTCCCCTGCAGGAGTCTTTATGTGTGGAGTTTCCATTTTCTTCCAGTCCTCACATGGGTTTGCTCTGGGTTCTCCAGTTTCCTCCACCAATTCAAAAGCATGTAAATTAAATTAATGAGACAGAAAGTGAAAGTGAGACAGAGTAACTTAGAGAGAGAGAGAGAGAGAGAGAGAGAGAGAGAGAGAGAGAGAGAGAGAGAGCACAAGATGGACAAATGATAACTTTTCATCAGCGGCTGATTAACCAGAATAGGAACTGAAGATATTGTAGTACAGTAGTTCCTTCTGGTTGTGCGTTAAACACTCATTCATTCTTTTGTTTATTTATAACACACTCATTCCTATGGCCAATGTACAAGTTTTTGGACTGTGGGAGGAAACCATGGAAGTGCAAGAAGAATATGTAAATTCTGTACATAAAGACCCTCTGTTCTGGAATCAAACCCAGGACCTTCTTGCTGTGAGACAATTGTCATTCATTCATTCATTCATTCATTCATTCATCCTCTTACCTGCTTATTCCCTAATTCTGGGTTAGCTGGACCCTATCCCAGTGCACATAGGGTGAGAGGGATGGGTACACTGACTGTGGGAGGAAACCCACGCAAATGCAGGGAGAAAATGCAAACTCAGAAATACCCAGGAAGCAAACCTGCGACTTTCTTTTTGTGAGGCGACCATGCTAACCACTATGCCACCGCATCACCCTACCTTAAACATGTACGCTATAATTCCTGTCATTTATTTATGAATAGTTTTTCCCAGGGGGCAGTAGTGAGTACCATGTAGCTACAATTAAAACAAAGTGAATGGACATTGTTAATGTGAAGGTGGAAGAGTTTAAGTACCTGGGGTCAACAGTGCAAAGTAATGGACAGTGTGTTGGAGAAGTGAAGAAAAGAGTTCAGGCAGGGTGGAGCGGGTAGAGAAGAGTGGCAGGAGTGATTTGTGATAGATGAGTTTCGGCAAGAGTGAAAGGGAAAGTTTATAGGACTGTAGTGAGACCTGCAATGTTGTACAGTTTAGAAACAGTGGTGTTGTTAAAAGACAAGAGGAAGAGCTGGAGGAAACACAGGAGAAGGAGGAGGATGAAAGACAGGAGAAGGAGCTGAAGGTGGCAGAGTTGAAAATGTTGAGACAGGATTAGAAATGAGTTTATTAGAGGGACAGCGCATGTAGGATGTTTTGGCGACAAGGTGGGGGACACTAGGTTGAGATGGTTTGGACTAGTGCATAGGAGGGACATGCAGTATATTGGTAGAAGAAAGCTGAGGATGGAGGTACCAGGCAGGAGGAAAAGAGGAAGACCAAAGAGGAAGTTTATGGATTGAGGGAATATGCAGATGCAGGTAGTTGGGGTGAAAGAGGCAGATGTAGAGGACAGAGTAGTGTGGAGAAGAGCGATCCGCTGTAGCGCCCCTTAACGGGAGCAGCCAAAAGGAGAAGAAGAAGAATGGACATTGTTAATGTAGGGAGACAAATGTTTTGTTATAGCATTTATAGAAAACATCTTCAGTATCAGGTGTGGAGGAAACCGTGAGAGAGACAGAAGAGAGGAAACGACTGTATACAGCTGTTCGAGCCAAAGTGCGAACAGGAACTCGCTTGTTTATTCTTTCATCTACAACATAACATATGCAACTGTAAACTAATAAAATAGATCAAGACCAAGTAGATCTTATTGTCATTTCCACTCTATACAGCACTTCTAGGTTCTGTTAACAGTGACATGTTTCTCCAGGGATCATGGTGCAACAGGAAACAACAAAAAAACAGTGATCACGAACACACACACACACACACACACACACACATAAACACACACACACACACACAAACACACACACACACACACACACACACACACACACACACACACACACACACACACAC
>JAOTRA010096207.1:0-11511 GCA_026260255.1 Pseudolaguvia tuberculata
TGTGTGTGTGTGTGTGTGTGTGTGTGTGTGTGTGTGTGTGTGTGTGTGTGTGTGTGTGTGTGTGTGTGTGCATGCACACTAGCATCATCAGACTCACACCCCTGTTGTTTGCTGATAACCTAGACTGTTTGTTAGCACCTGTTCGCCTCGACAGCATGCAAATATCCAACCCAAAGTCTTTTAATGAAATTGATATTTTATATTGTGTGCTAAAGTATATCTGTCCAGCTTTGTAAGCATTTGTGCCAGAGCTTAAATCTAACAAAAGTAAAGACTTGATCAAAGAATCATGAATGCTCTCATTATTCTCTCTCTCTCTCGCTATATATATATGAGATTTCTATAGTTTAAACTGCTGTTTAAAAATTACAACTAGCATCTAAGTATAATGATTAAAATGAAACTTGAAAAAACAAAAAATTAGATAGATAACCCCATTAACAAATGCCAAGCAATCGTCTTTTTTTCCCACTGGCTGAACATCCAGCCTCTTTTACATATTGCAAGGTGATTCCATGCGCTCAAGTGACCTGTACATGCCATGCTACTGATGGGTATAAATTGGATGTGTAAGAGCTGTAGACATCTTGGCTCAGCCCCGGTCATGAGGTGGAATTTTCACGCAAACTAATGTGCCGCTGGTTGATGGCGCATTCATTTTGCTGTTTAGTCGAGGTCTTTTCCTATTATAGCGACAAAATGAGGACGGTTTTTCATTCTGCCAGACAGGTTTGAAGTCAGCAAAATACAGGGAAAATACAAAAATTCAAAGCTGATTACCAAAGAGAAGTCAAACAATTCCAGACCGACTGGAGAGGATAACAGTTCCAATAATGTCGTGAATTTTGGTTCAGGATAGAATACACAGACTAAACTAGAGATGCTTACAGTTTACCCAAAAACAATATCACCTATGAATTAGTGTCCATTGATTCTGATGCTAATTAATCAGTTAATCAGCTATTTGTTCTATTTATATCACACAGAGACTTTTGACAGGAATTGGAGGGGTTTATCCCACATGCTATTTTCTAAAAATGGAAGAACATGAAAGACTGAAGTTTTAATATTTTGTCTGGATATGCACTGCTGTCTCTACATACATTTGGCAGATGCCCTTATATTAAATGCCCAACACTTATCTTAGTGGGGGGACAGGATCGTTCCATTAGCAATCTACACTTTAACCACTGCAGTAACCTATCAAGGTAACTATGTTTAGATAGAGATCCTCCAGGTCCTATTAACAGAAAGCCAATTGCATTTAGAGTAATACATAAAATGTGGTGAAAAAAGAATTAATAGATTTATACAGTATATAGATAACAAATTCTATAACAATTAAGGGCTAACAATTGGGGCGGTGCAGTGACGTAGTGGATAGCCTGGTCGCCTCACAACAAGAGGTACAGGGTGTAACCCCGCCTCTCGCCCTATGTGTGCTGGGATAGGTGCCAGCAGACCCCGTGACCCCAAATTTGGGAATAAGTGAGCAAGACGATGAATGAATGACTGAATTCTACAATTATCATTATGAATAGTGTCTTTGTTAATGAAGTTTTGATATCCAGAGTAAATTTGCCTTTTATTGTTTGGTCTTTCGTTATAGACTTTAAAAAGAATGGACTCTCTGGACTAGGCTGTAGATTGCTTACATTTCTCTTTTATCATATTTCCCATCCCATAATCGAGGACTACCCTAACTGAATTATATAATGGCTATGCTGGTGTATTGCCAGCAACTCAATATTCAATTTAATCCATCCATCCATCCATCCATCCATCCATCCATCCATCCATCCATCCATCCATCCATCCATCCATTTTTATCTTAACCTAGAGAAGTTATTAGGGAGACTAGAGAAGAGATTCATTCATTCATCTTCTTACCCGCTTATTCCTGAATCCGGGGTCACGGGGGTCTGCTGCACCTATCCCAGCACACATAGGGCGAGAGGCGGGGTTACAACTTGGACGGGTCGCCATTCCATCTCAGGGCTGCATGTATTCATTAGGCGCTAAATCCACTACCAGCTTCATCCTCCAAGTTGTACCTTTCACATAGCACTATCACCACAACCAGAGTACAAATTCTCCTTTAATGTGTCCAAAAGCTGCTAAAATATTCTTTGAACTTGTTTACACAGCATTACTGAGTAGCTCTATGATCCCAAAGGTCTATGCGAAGCACTTGCTCTACTCTTTTACTTTATCATGGTGCTGCATCAAAGACTAATATATTCCATGTCAAGTTAGAGGCAGATATTTATAGGAGATGCCACTCATGAAATGCCACTTTTTTTCCCCAGTACCAGGTCAAACTCTGTCCCTTAATATATTAACTTCTGACGGACAAAAACTTTATAGGTTTGACTGGTTAATATGGTTGCATTTAACATCTGATATATTTTTCTAGATTATCGTGATTAGATGAAAATTTCTCCAGTCATTAACTAGAGACAGTATGTGTGGCCCTGCCTTTTGCCCTATATGCACTGGGATATGCAGACCGCTGTGATCCCGAATTAGGGAATAAGCATGTTAGGAGGTGAATGAGTAACACTTAATAATTTAGATTTTTATATGTTTTCCATTGTATGGAGCAACAGTACCAAAATGAATAGTTGTCTTTGTAATTTTCTCTTAGAAACAAAGCCGCCCCCATTTTTCCTTATACTGTTGAGATCACTGAGTTAGACCAACAATCCTCTGAGGGGTTCTCACCTGAAATCTGGCTAGTGAAGTCTTGCTAATGGGTTAAGAGAAGAATGAAATAAAGATATAGAGAGAGTAAGAAAAGGAGAACCCAAGAAAGGATGGCAATAACTCCTGGCTGGTTGCAGGCCCAGGGGCAAATGACCCCTGGAATAGTGGCTGTGTCAGCTTCCTGCAATTATCATTCAGCCCAAGTGAAGCACCCTGTTTGATATCTGCCAAGGTAATTTAGTGGGAGCGATTGGGCTGTGTCCTTCTGTTTCACTCTTATCTTCTCTTTACGCACGTGAAGAGATGCTTTCCTGCTACATCTTGTCCACCACGCTGACATAGAGAGTTTCGTCTTTTTCTTCAGCAGACACCACTTGCTTGTTTATTTGCCACTGGGAGTCTGGTGAGTGAAATTAAGTGACACGGAGTGAAATTGTTTTTCTATGCTGCCTTGCCTCCACTTGTCTGATTACTCCTATTTCAAGTCTGAAACAGTGCTTGGAGGATTTCAGCATGAACACTACTTATAAACAACACCTCCATTTACCAGCGGAAACAAACCAAAAAAACAACCCCTGGTTAGCAAGTTTACCAAATTTGATGTGCTTTACATGTCACCTGAAGTGAATCAAGTAAAAGTGAAAATATAAACTAGGGTTGAATGAGTAACCAAAATCGCAATAGACTGCAATTTGAATGCAATATTGTAACCCAGTGAAAATTCAAAAAGTTGTTGGGCCAAAGTAATTCTATAAAATAACTATGTAAAATAATAATTTATTTTATAATAATACTAAGTTTTACATAATTGTATAACAGTAAGTACAATCTTGCAAATAAAAAGAATGGATTTATAATATTAAAATATAATAATAATTGACATTTTATAGTTATCCAGTCATATCTGGTTTAGAAAGATATAAGTCCCGACCCACCGCATTGTACTACTGGAGAGCGCCATTTTTTCTATATTGATATCGTACATCAGGATGAGCAAACGCTAATTTGTAAAGCTTTGTTATTAATCCTTTGTTCTTTTTATTTATGAAACACATTTAAAATAGTCCAAGGACTGACCAAAGTGCTTTACAACATAGTAAAAAGAAATATAAAACATAAGAATATAAAACGCAAACAATCCCAACAGCATAAGCTAAAACATGTTACATAATAAACAATAGAAAAGTATTAAGACTCCAATCAATTTACAAAAGCTAAGGAGAGCAAATATGTTTTTAACTTGAATTTAAAAAAGCTGACAAAAATTTAAGTTTCTGAAGTCCAATTCCTTCTTTAAACAATATTTTAACACCCTGAAACAACAGTGCTTTGGTCAGGTTTTTTGGCTGATCTGGAAAATGATTCAAACACAGATGGCGAGCCAGTAATCATTGACTCTGATCATCCTAGCCCAGGGATTGGGTCGGAGGTTTCTTGATTGTCTCTACCATTCGTTCCCTGGTGAATCGATTCATTTGAATCAACTCCGTGCTTTAAATTTAATGGACTGAACTGAACTTTGTGAATTCCTCTTTGTGAACTTTTGTACATATTCTTTCTGAACAGAGTTATTTAGTGAATCATTTAAACCACAAGTGAATCTTTTTTTTTGCCCTTGAGTGATTGTGACAAAATCTTTGATTTTTTTTAATTGAACTATTTGTTTTATTTACTTTCTATGTGAAATGCCGGTCCCAGGCCCGGAGAAATGGGAGGGTTGCGTTAGGACGGGCATCCAGCGTAAAACCCCGCCAAGTCGAATGTGCGGATCGTGGATCCGCTGTGGCAACCCTGAAAGGGAGCAGCCAAAGGACAAAGAAGATTTTCTATGTGAATTGTTCTATTAAATTATAATTTAGTACATCTATTTTTAGTTTTTTTTTCATTGATTTATAAATATATTATTCATTAACTATCTCCCAGAGTCGAACCTAGTAGTCCTTACTACCCTTCAATTATGGCTACCTATAACCTACCATAGGTGTTACAATATGAAAACACCTACCAGCCAGTTGAGTGGGTACAGGTTTGTGCGGACAATTAGCATGCTGGTCATGTGCGTGTAACATTCACCACAAAATATAAACAGACTGATAAAAAAGTGTTTGTTCCCTTTTATAATTTGTAATGATGATACAGTGTGCTACTTTTCACGCTCCCTTATTTAATTTGGGAATATGCAAAATCTAATTTTATTCTCAAGGTGCATTGAAGGCTCCTCTGAGGGCATGAACATTAATCTTTCAGGGGGTGAGAAAAACTTCAAAGTTGCAATCAAAAGTTTGAGAACTGCTTAGTGTAAGACTTATACTGAAAAATATAAAGAAATCACACACACGCACACGCACACACACAGACACACACAATTGTAAATCCAGTTCTACTAAGACTTACTGGTTCTGAGAAGGGAGAGGAACATAAAAACAGAAAATATTAATGTCTAATTAACTGCTTAACAACTTTTACTGTTTGACAGTCTCTGTATATACAAAACTCCTTCTCAAACTGTAATAGACTTGGGTCCGGTATTTTAATTCAGCTGGTCTGACCATCATCCATTTATCTTTTCATCCATCTATTTATTTATACACATTAAATCGAAAATTCTGATTGTCTACCTGATATAAATTCCAATCCCCTATTGTAGAGTGGCATAACTCTTGAAGCATAACCCTTAAAAACAAAACATAAATATCCATGTTCATGAGACTGGAATAAAAACTATGTCCTTACTGTCATTTAACTGCCATTTTAATTGGATATATTGTATCTGTTGACAGAAAACAAACCAAGAAGCCAGTGCAAACACCAACAAACACATCATTAAAGCCTGGCATCAGAAATGTGAGATGAGAACGTATTGCTTCATCACTGATCTTATACATATACTTCACATGTTGCTTATCATTATTGAAATCATTTAACACCCTCCCATTGTGATGAAAATTATTACTACTCATCAAATGAGTAGTTTTATATCTTTAAACCCTGCTTATCAAGCCTGATATGGTGTCTCTGGTAAATATTTCAACATTTAGAGGTGCTCATTGCTGCTGAAGGTGAATAAACATAGTTGATATGTAAGACAGGACATTATCTATAAACACGTTTCAATGTCACTCAGATGATTATAGCTTCCTTTTTGAGTTTGGTTTCACTGAAGATACTTGCCTTAGGTTTGCTCACTGGGAATAAATATCATTGTAATATTAACACTTGAAATATTATTCAAGTGAATTGAATTTTTGTTACTTTTGTCTGTCTTTCTTCCACATCTGAGTTAGACTAGGTTAGAAAGCTGTGACAGAATAAGGACAGGACAGACAGTATCTAAGCATTGAAAACATTTTAAAGATAAGAACATGTTTAAAAAACAGAACACAGTGGCAGTGAAACATGGCAGAGTGTCAGAGATTTCTAGGGACATAAAGTCCATTGCCCAGAAACCCAGGACTTATCACATCTGCATCTGTCCTTTAAACCTGTTACTCTGCTTTGACTTTCCAAACTTCTAATCACACATTAGGGGTCCAAATACACAGAATCTAAAATGTTGTTCATTCATTCCTTCATTCATCTTCGTACCCGCTTATTCCCTAATTCGGGGTCACAAGGGCTGCTGGCGACTATCTCAGCGCACATAGGGTGAGAGGCCGGGGGTACAACATGGACAAACATATATGTTTTCAAAAAATTGGAACTACTGCATTCTGACTTCTTTTATGTGTTTCGTAATCATTTACTTTCATTTACAGAAGTTTTGCAGTTAAGTTGTTGCTCTAAGGCCTAGCATTGGGCCTCGGAATTGACCTCCTGATCAGCAAGTTAACATGTTAACCACCAAGTTACCACTCTGTTGCTTTAAGTATTTTGACTTGATCTATAATTATTTTCTTTATTTCATTGCCTGGACATTTGACCCTAGCCACGTATTTTAAAGTTCTATAGACATATTTAGATATTGTTCTATTGCTCTTTGACTTGTTTGTGTTACAGGAATCACCAAACTAAAATTGCCAGTATTACTAAAAATTGAAAAGAAAGCTTTGTTCATCTCATATAATATCTGTATTAATAACTCCAGGCTATGTTTAATTTTATTTTATTTTTTACCAAATGTCCAGTCAAAAATCTTTTCCCTTCAAAAGTATAAAAAGTGATTGACTTTTTATTCTGTTTTGTTGTTTTCTTTTCACACGTTGATAGCAATTATAACATTATGTATCTATATATTCTGTAGAATGGAATAAGACCAAAATGTCTGTCCAATCAAAATGTTCTGCCCAAACATTATGATAGGTTTTCCTACCTGTCATGGCAACATAGTGAAACATTCATTCATTCATTCATTCATTCATTCATTCATTCATTCATTCATTCATTCATTCATTTAACGTCTATACCCGCTAATTACCTAATTCCTTCTAATGCATTACAGGTGTCTGCTGGAGCCTGGCGAAAGGCAGAAGGGATACACCCTGGATAGGCCATCAGTCTATCAGAGGGCCACACACTCATACTCCTATGGGCAATTAAGAATAACCAACCAATAGATGTTTGGACTGTGGGACTACCCGCAGAAATTGCAAACTAAAAGGCCCACTAAACAACTATACTAAAAAACTATAGATAACTCATCTATAAAGTACAACTATCAACCTATAACTACAAAACAAAAATCTGACCAAGGCAGACTGAAAGACAGTATGGTATAAAAACACACAAAAAGGGGGGCAATCAGCTAAACAAGCAATTCAATGGGGAAACCTTTCAATGACAAGACAAAACACATGGGAAAGCATAAACACTGATAACAAAAAAGTTATGCCCTCTATTGACCTGGTTGGGCAATACCATCCTGGTACTACCTGTCTGGCAACATTACATTACAATATCTCGACTTACATTACAACAGGAATAAAGCACAAGATTTATTGTCTAAAGAATTATATTAATCTCTCGACATGCCATTATGACTATGACTCAACAATAAAATGATGCTCAGTTGAATACCAGCTTATACTGAAGACGTTGTTTATATTTGTTATATTTGTAATGCCTGTATCATTTCCCAAACCCACTACATTTTCTCCACGTTGGCATAATGATCGTTAAAGCAAGGATAATTTAATCATGCTATGCAGTACAAGGGATTTGCTGCGATCAAAGAAGATACAAACTTTTACAAAACAGACATTGCATATTGCAAATTTATTGGCATCAGAAATGTATTTTAATACTGCTGACATGATCGATATATTCTGAGTAGTCCTGTGAAAGCTCATAGCCGTGGGCAAGAGGCATATTTTTTGTTTGTATTTTTAGCCAATTCTTTTTTCTGAATCTAACGCCTGGCAATAGCACTTTGACTTTAAGTGTAAGAAAGGCAATATATTTATTATGCATTGTCAATTGTTTTTGCCCCGGATGACTGAACTGCATTGTAGAAAAGTTAAATTGTAAAAACAACCAGTTTAACATTTATATCCCCTTGTCATTTGTTGAACTACACTAGAATCCTCCACCAAATCCTCCAACATCCTGCACTGCTTTTATAAAAAGCTACTCAGTAAATTACTATACTCAACCAGTAACTTTACTTATACTTTAGTAAAATTTCACAGAAGTAACAGTCATTTTATTTGAGTCGAATATTTTGTTTAACCTGTAGCATTGTTGCATGTTGCCAAAGTGTCTCACTGCTTCTGAATTTCCTGAAGGGTAGAAAATGCAGTACTAGCATACTTGCTGTAATGACCAATCAGAATTGTTCACGATTGTATTGTTTTTATTTTATAAATGTAATTTTAATGATTCCGTAGAGAAATCAAAGCTATGTAATGCAGTTTCTTTTTTTTTCTAATTAAGAACACTAAAATGCTTCTTTATTACACTTTCAAGAATGGCTTAGATTGCAATACACAGCACTTTTTCCCAGTATTGAAAATTAATTAATCCACCCTCAAGAATAAAATCTAAAAAAAGCATTGGATGCTGATTTAATTGCCTGGAATGACTGCAGCCCTGCCATGGAGTTTATAAATGAATTTTTCTGTGTGAACTTATTCTGGACCTTTTCCATTTTCTTTTATATATTTTTTTATTATTTATTTTCTGTTATTGGCTGCACACTTCCTCACTACTAAGTCCTGGAGCCTACCCAACACTGCAACAGTGGAAGCGTAAGTGAGTCAAGGTTGGGGGAAAGGATGAGAAATTAATGTAATTGAAACTGGGGAAAAGCAGGTGTTGTATTTCCTGCTGATAGTTGACTGGATTCTGCAGACACTTTATAGGGACTATGGAAGGATTAGGAAAAGTGCTAGCCCACGCAAGGGTTTGTGTTTGTTGAACACTGCACATTACAAACAGTGGTTCTTTCTCATTGACCCGTCATATGCCTTAAAAAGTGTGTTTGTGTGTTGAACCATAGCTTATGTCAAAACTGGTCTTATTGCATTTAATCACAATGAATGAACAAACGGTCGCCTCACAACAATAAGGTCCCGTATTTCGAATCCCGTACCGGGTTCTTCTCCCACAGTCCAAAAACCTGCAAATTAGGTGGATTGGTGATTCTAAATTGCCCATAGGAGTGAATGTGTGTGTGAGTGGTTGTTTGCCTATGTGTTGCCCTGAGATGGACTGGCGACCCGTCCAGGATGAATGAACAATTATAAAAGATGGTTTTCTGGATCTTTTAGATCTACAGAAAATAAACATTTATTACTAAACAATTGTTATGATGCCCTGCAATGGACTGGCGACCCATCCAGGGTGTACCCCTGCCTCTCGCCCTATGTGAGCTGAGATAGGCACCGGCAGACCTCTGTGACCCTGAATTAGGGTATAAGTGGGTATGAAGATGAATGAATGAATTGTTAAGCCCTACTCCGTCTACGTCACTGGTGCGTTATTTAAGGTCTATTGTTTGTTATTTGTTGGTTCACTGTTACACGTCTGAGATGATCAGTTCCTAGTCTTGTTCCTAGTTCTGCTTTCAGTTCCTAGTTTAGCCAAGGTAACCTTACATGAGATGTAATGTGCGGTTTTGTTTGTTTTAGTTTCTTTGTTTTGTATTACCTTAGAATAAAAGCGTGTTCTAGTAGTTTGGTTCCTGCGTGTTTTTGAACTGTAACAATACTACAGCCAAGGTTTAAGAATGGTGGCAAGATATTGATTTTGAAAACTTTACAACTGGAGAAATATATTATAAAATATATAATTAAAAGCTAAAAATGAATTGTCCAAGACATATATATCAGAAATAGTTTTGCCCTCTAAAGACCACAACAATTTGTTAAAAACATTATTTTTCAATAATTATTTTCAATAATTTGGAAGGATTTTTGAGGTGGTGGTTTCACACTAAGAACTATTTCGGTTTGATGTCTGGTCTTTCTGTGAAGAGTTTGCATCTTCTGCCTGCGCTTGCGTGGGTTTTCTCCGGCAGTCCAAAAACATGAACAGCTTGACTGGTGATTCTAAACTGCCCATAGGAGTGAGTGCGCTTGTGTGTGGTTGTGCAGCTATGTGTGGTGATACAATGATCCCGAATTAAGGAATAAGTGGGTTAGAAGAAGAAATGAATGAACTATGATGTCAGACCATTTTCATCATATTGAAGGCGTGAATCTAAAGTGTTATAAACAAATTAAGCACATCAATTTGCACATTGGTTAACATTCACATTATTTTTGTTTCATCTTCTTTTTTATTTATATGGCACTTTTAACAGTAGACACTGTCTCAAAGCACAGAACAATAGGAACAATACAAAGGTTGAAGATTAATGTAAGAAAAAAAATCATTATCTTAAACATCCATAGTAAGCAAGTCTGATACGACTATGTCGAGGAAAAACTTCCTTACATATAAAAAGGAAGAAACCATGAGAGAAATTCAAAAAAAGTTGACCCATCCTCCATAATTGTCTTTTAAACACCTCTGACAATCGAATGTATTTAGAGATCTTTGCATGCATAATCCAATTGGAGGCATCATTCTCTGAATGCTAGAGGAAACTTGCTGGGTTAGTCTCTTCTCACTGAAGGTCTACCAGTGCTGGTATGAAAAGGGAAACAAGTGAATGGAAATTAGTGTAGCTGCTGTTAATAACAGGCATATCAATTGATCTTTACACATGACACTCTTGAAATCCCCTATCATGGAAATTCTTATAGGACAACATTTGTTGTCATATTTTTAATGTCTGCTTGAGGTCCCATGAAATACTAGAGCTAGAATCTAACAATGCTTGAAAAGATTATACATCCTCAGGGTTTTGTAAGTGGCCGATGATGTGAAAAGCTCTTTACTTTATTCTCTAACAATTCATGATAACCAGTTTTTATTAGTGTACAGGCGTACACACACATACTGTACATCTGCCTGCACCAGTGTGTTATCAGATACCTTATTTTGATGAGTATAATATAATCAGGATGAGCAATTATAAAATTATAAACAGAGGACACTGAGGAGCGTCAACCTTGTCTCTGTTTGTCGTGACCTCCCGCTTATATCCCTGTGCTCACTTTTCCAGCTTGCAGGTTAAATGAATGTGTGTGTAAATTAGTGTGAGTGTGTGTGTTGGGATGCATTTCACTTTATCATTGCACAGATGACAGAAAGGAAAGGGCCAGTGATGAGGAATGGGCCAAAAAGGAGCATCCGGCAGAAATTTGGGTGTCATCTACTATATTCCTTTGTCAAGAAATGGGAAGTGGCTGGGGTGTGTGTGTGTGTGTGTGTGTGTGTGTGTGTGTGTGTGTGTGTGTGTGTGTGTGTGTGTGTGTGTGTGTG
>JAOTRA010096266.1:0-11506 GCA_026260255.1 Pseudolaguvia tuberculata
TTGGCTTGTGGGACTCCTGAAACAGCTGAAGGTTACCGGCAGGCCAAACGGACTGCAGCACGAGTGGTTGCAGAGGCCAAAACTATCGATGAATGACTATTGATCAGCCTCAAAGAGATTCTGGCAAACTGTCCGACGACTCAGGAGAGGGGAAAGCAGTTCTCTGCCAATACTGTTTACAGTGGTGGTGAAGATTTGCTGACTTCACATGGGGACATTGTTGGACGGTGGAAGGAATACGTTGAGGATCTCCTCAATAACATCAATACCACCACCACGTCTTTCTTTGAGGAAGCAGAGGCGGGAGGCTCGGATGTGGACTCATCCATCACCCAAGTCACTGAGGTAGTCAAAAAAGCTCCTTGGTGGCAAGGCACCAGGGGTGGATGAAGTCCGCCGAGAGTACCTCAAGTCTCTGGATGTTATGAGGCTGTCTTGGCTAACACACCTCTGCAGCATCGCGTGGCGGATGGGAACAGTGTCGCTGGACTGGCAGACCAGGGTGGTGGTCCCTCTTTTTAAGAAAGGTGACCGGAGGATTTGTTCCAACAACAAGGGGATCACACTCCTCAGCCTCCCTCAGTCTATGCCAGGGTATTGGAGATGAGAATTCGTCCGATAAACGAACCTCAGATTCAGGAGGAACAATGTGGTTTTTGTCCTGGCCATGGAACACTGGACCAGCTTTATACCCTCTTCAGGGTGCTGTAGGGCTCATGGAGTTTGCCCAACCGGTCCACATGCGTTTTGTGGATCTGGAAGAGGCTTTCGACCGTGTCACTTGTAGTGTCCTGTGGGAGGTGCTCTGGGAGTATGGAGTCCGGGGCGCTTTTTAATGGGCTATCCGGTCCCTGTATGACCAGAGTAGAAGCTTGGTTCGCATTGCCGGAAATAAGTCAAACTTGTTCCCAGTGCGTGTTGGACTCCATCAGGGCTGCCCTTTATCACCGGTCCTGTTCATTATATTTATGGACAGGATTTCTAGGCACAGCCAGGGTCAGGAGGGAGTCAGGTTTGGGCACCACAGGATTTCATCTCTGCGTTTTACAGATGATGTCCTGTTGGCATCAAGCCAGGATTTTCAGCATGCACTGGGGCGGTGAAGCAGCTGGGATGGGAATCAGCACCTCTCAGAGACCATGGTTCTCAGTCGGAAAAGGATGGCTGGCCACCTTCAGGTTGGTGGTGTGAGCTTGCCTCAAGTGGAGGAGTTTAAGTATCTCAGTATCTTGTTTACGAGTGAGGGAAGAATGGAGCGAGAGATTGACAGGAGGATTGGTGCAGCTTCTGCAGTAATGCGGTCGATGTACCAATCAGTCGTGGTGAAGAAAGAGCTGAGCTGCAAAGCAAATCAGTCAATCTACGCTCCTACTCTCACCTATGTGTCTATGAGCTTTGGGTCATGACCAAAAGTATAAGATCCCGGATACAGGTGGCTGAAATGAGTTTCCTTTGCAGGGTGGCTGGGCGCTCCCTTAGAGATAGAGTGAGGAGCTCGGTCATGCGGGAGGATCTCAGTAGAGCCACTGCTCCTGCGCATCGAGAGAAGTCAGCTGAGGTGGGTAGGGCATCTGTCACAGATGCCTTCCGGACGCCTCCCAGGAGAGGTGTTTCGGGCATCTCCCACCGGGACGAGGCCCAGAGGAAGACCCAAGACTCGCTGGAGGGACGACTATGTCTCTCGGCTGGCATGGGAATGCCTTGATGTTCTCCCGGAAGAGCTGGAGGAAGTGTCTGGGGAGAGGGATGTCTGGGCATCCCTGCTTGGACTGCTGCCCCCGCAACCAGGTCCCGGATAAGCGGTTAGAAGATGAGATGAGATGATTTGCATGAGATGAGATGATTTTAGCTATTTGCTCAAAAACCGGTTAATATTATTTATGGTTATTCAACGGCATCAACAGAAGCCCAGATTACATACACTTCAACCAAAACAGTACTTAACTCACATTTTTCACTGGTTGAACCTGTATCTGGTCCGGTGGCAGGAAGAGAAGGATACTAAGAATTCTGCAGTTCATTTTGGCAACAGGGATAGTGAAAACCATCATCCAGGAGAGGAAACAGGCCAAAGAATGGATTACAGCAAGAGGAACGTACCCGCAAATGAGCCAAACATACGTAGCCAAACAACACTACAAAACACAGTATAGAAATGTGTGTAATAGTGGTACACAGTTCCACGCAAAGGTTTTAAAGGTTTGAAAAGGAAAGAGGGATTTCACGAGAATGATAAAAATAGGATGGAAATATTTTATTATATTATACTTATAATAAAATTAGTTTACCTATTCACAAATATTATTTAAATACATTAACTAGATTGAATTAATATTTACTCAATATTGCTCTTTGGCTAAAAAAAAAAAACTATTTTAAAAATGAACATTGGTTAGAGTATGTTTAGATAAAATAAACAAAAATTTTTTTACCCAGTAAGAACACTTTTGAGAAGAAGTAGTAGATGGAGGAATGATTACAGCAGTGGCTGGGGAACTTATTAGAGGTGTTGACTCTTTCAGGTTGTCAGGAGATTCCTTCCCTTCGATCAGCTCCTCCGGAATAACTTCGCAGTGTGGGAATTTTACGCAGCATTTCCGTAGCAGACTGCTTGTCTGAAAAAAGGACGATCAGCATCAGTCCTTTCAATTGTTCCCATTAGGGGGCGCCACAGCGGATCGATCTTCTCCACACTACTTTACTGTTTGTTATTTTTATTATATTTGTCTTTAGTATATCAGCATTTTGATGTTACCTTCTGTAACGCTTTTCCAAAAGGCCACAAAAAATAAGCTGACAACTTGAGGCAGAGTTTCCCTGCAGCCAGAAAAAAAAAGGAAAAATATATGCAGTATCAGTAAATATTATAAAACTGGATCGAATCATCAAAAAAAACACACCAAAATGTTTGCTATGTACCGTGGGGCACCGCAACGATGGTGCAAAACATCAGCAAGCTAACAATAAAATAAGCTAACGCGGTCCACCAGCCAAAGAGAAGCACGTAGACCACATTACCGACGCTGATTAGCGAGCCTGAGAAATAAAGAAATATTTTCATTATCAATCCATTAATGGCATGTAAATGATTTAGAAATGTTTCTCTCTAAAATGCAGGTCACCTGTATAAGGTTTAATAAAGATCTGCTCCGAGTACAACTCCTTCACCTGGTCTGATCGGTCCTCCATTGGACGCTCGGTAACGTGACTCTTCCACTTTCTGAAACCAAACTGACACAAGAGTGCAAAGTAAAAAAATAAAAATTAAAAAAACTTGAATAGATCTTTAATAATTTAATGCTATTTTTATTATATCAAATTTATGAAAATATTGTAAACATTTATTGAACACTAACAAACTATCCAAGCCACCAATTCCTAGAACAGCATGACATACTGTGCAGAGAAGAGAAATAATGACTCTGGGTTTAAAGTGTTTACCTGCTAATTGTCAGTTTAATTTATTCCCAGATTTATTCCCAATTCATTCCCAGAATTTCTTTCCCAGAATTCCAACAGTTCAATAAGCAAAAGCATCAATTTCTTTACCATGTAGTTATTGACCAGCTTGTGTGCCTCCACTTCATTCTCTGCACGGACGGTGGTCCTCAGGCTTGCTTCCTGCCAGGCGTCCTCAGTCTCCCGAGAGTGGATAGAAAGTCCTGAGGGTGAGACCGAAAGTCAATGCTCAGCACTTACAGTTGGGTTTTAATTAAAAAAAAAAAAGAGTCAAAAGAATGGAAAAAAACTCAAATTTGCAAGAAAGGAGAAAATGAAGAAAAAGAATAGAATATCAGGTAGCGTAGTGGTTAGTACAGTGGCCTCACAGCAAAAAAAAAAAAAATAGGTCCTGGGTTTGATTCCTGGACAAGGGGTCTTTCTGTGCTGAGATTTTTCTGGTTTCCTCCCAGCGTCCAAAAACATGTACCTCAGGTTTATTGGCGATTCTAAATTGCCCATAGAAGCGAGTACGAGTGTGTGAATGTTCGTCTAAGTGTGGTCCTGAGATGGACTGGCATCCTGTTTATGGTGTACCCCTGCCTTTCATCCGATTTACTCTGGGATAGGCTCCAGGAGACTCTCATGACCCCAAATTAGGGTAAAAGATGAATGAATTAATACATTGTCATTTTTTTATGAAATAACATTTTATTTTTCCCAGTGAAATTGTGTAAATCTGTGGAAACAAACACACTACAATGGATGGATACATTAGCTGGATGGATATATTAATTTTCCCATTTAATTTCAATAAAAATTATGAAAAACTGATGTATTCACCTAAAAACAGCAAAAAGGCACAAAAAAAGATGAGATCATTAAATTAATTGCTGGATAAAATAAAGTTTTTTAAAATAATTAAGATAATAAAGTTATCTTACTCTGAGCTGAGAGGTATTTTGGCGTGTGGTGGCCGATATGGTTCGAGCCACAGGGTGAAGGAGTATCAGTTGTTTCAGGATGAAAGCTGGCCACACACAGTCTGTCACACTGGGAGCTCCGGCGAAAAGCTTTGTGCTCATGGTCACCCGGGTGCTCTACCAATCCACCAGGAAAAGGGAGGAAAAAAAGGAAATAATGTTTACTAGTTTAATACAGTTACTGCCATCAGTCCCAGTTTGTAGTGGAACTCATGGAATCATTAGACACCAGGTCCGGTCCGGTCCAGTCTATGTCTGATCACAGCAATCATACAAGCTTTTCAATACACAGCAAGCACAGCACCAGTGACTTTATACCCACAATGGAATATTTAATCAGTACCACCAATTCCACTTTTCCTTTAATATTGCCTCCAGTAAACCCTGTGACCCAGAACTATGCGAATAAACGGGTAAGAAGGGGATGGGATGGATGGATGGATGTTATTATTATTATTATTATTATTAAACAAGCCAGTTAAGTTCCAGTCTCCGGTGATTTAAATCACTTTAATACAAATACTATTGATTTAGAAATAGAAAAAAGACGGCGTAATCACTTTAATTATACATACACGTGTCCTTCATCCTTCTTCAGATTCATTATAATAAAATGAACATTTCTTGCATTTTGTAAATTAATTAATATTTTTTTACATTACAATATTTGCACAAAAAGACGTTCAAGTCCATTTTATTTATTAGCTGTGTTTATTGGAAATGGATGAACATCTGGTTTAATATTTATTTCCACCGATTTTTTTAACCCTTTAAACAGATGTTATTTAATAGCAGGTTGTTAAAGAAGAAAACCCCACCAAACGCCGCACATTAGTACATGTTAAGTTTGCACGTGGTTGGGAAAATCCGTGTGTTTCTGAACTTTACACTCACCTGAACTCTCCATCGTGGACCTTCGTCTCAGACTCTCCACATCTGACATGATGTTTGTTTGTTTGTTTGTGTGTGTGTGTGTGTGTGTGTGTGTGTGTGTGTGTGTGTGTGTGTTTGTTTGTTTTTGTCTAAAACGCGACTTCTGCGAATTTATTTCTCCTGATAACGTTCATCAAGTCGTGAACGAGCGCGCCTATACTGATGCGCGCGACCGGTGCGCGTCGCCGACGCTTGCGAGCAGGGGCGCGCAAAATGCGGCGATATTTGAACGGGAGCAGCCGAAGGACAAAGAAAGGAATTTTTGTAAACGTTTTCCTCCTGCTAACATTTATAACACAATCGAACCCAGAAATCATAAACATCGATGTCATTTCCTAATGATAGCATCTATAAATTCATTCATTCAGCTTATTGCCCGCTTATTCCCGAATCCGGGGTCACGGGGGTCTGCTGGTGCCTATCCCATCACACATAGGGCGAGAGGAGGGGGGTACACCCTGGACGGGTCGCCAGTCCATCTCAGGGCAACATATAGACAAACAACCGTCCACACACACATTCACTCCTATGGACAATTTACAATCACCCATCCACCTCATCTACATGTTTTTGGACTGTATGAGGAAACCGGAGTACCCGGAGGCCTTTCTGGTATCAGCCCAACATCTTATCCACTAAGCCACCATTTCCCTATTTAACTGGATTTTTAGTAAAGTGCTAACAAAAAGAAACAACGAAGAAAAAACCCTGAAGACGCTGTAAAAATACTGGAGCGTCAAATGCAGTTTGTTTATTGCTATAATCAAATACACAAAAGACAACTTTAAGATCATGTCAGTATTCTGGAGGCTACAAACAGAAAACCATCAGTTAACATAAAGTCATAACACAAATCACATATTCAGACAAACAAGAGGATTTTACAAACTGGATGATTTATAAACATTATATTCTGGTCACTAGCAGTAAACATTGACTCTTCAGCGATTATTCTGAAAACAAAAACAAGATACAATCAAAAAATCGCCTGGAAATTGGAACAAAGTTTCACATTCCTGATTCACAAATATCCCGTTTATACAGTTATGGAATATCTTTATATTCTTGATATAAACACTCCCAGAGCAACGGCCATGATACCACACCCCCAGGGCAACGGCCATGATACCATACCCCCAGAGCAACGGTTATGATACCATACCCCCAGAGCAATGGACATACCACACCCTTAGAGCAACGGCCATGATACCACACTCCCAGAGCAACGGCCATGATACCACACCCCCAGAGCAACGGCCATGATACCACAACACCAGAGCAACGGCCATGATACTACACTCCCAGAGCAACGGCCATGATACCACACTCCCAGAGCAACGCCCATGATACCATACCCCCAGAGCAACGCCCATGATACCACACCTCCAGAACAACGGCCATGGTATCACACCCCCAGAGCAACGACCATGATACCACACTCCCAGAGCAACGGCTATGATACCATACCCCCAGAGCAATGGCCATGATACCACACCTTCAGAGCAATGGCCATGATACCACACCCTCAGAGCAACGGCCATGATACCACACTCCCAGAGCAACGGCCATGATACCACACCCCCATCGCAACGGCCATGATACCACACCCTCAGAGCAACGGCCATGATACCACACTCCCAGAGCAACGACCATGATACCACACAACCCAAGAGCAACAGCTATGATACCATACCCCCAAAGCAATAGCCATGATACCACACCCTCAGAGCAACGGCCATGATATCACACTTCCAGAGCAACGGCCATGATACCACACAACCCAAGAGCAACAGCCATGATACCACACCCTCAGAGCAACAGCCATGATACCACACCCCCAGAGCAACGACCATGATACCACACTCCCAGAGCAACGGCTATGATACCATACCCCCAGAGCAATGGCCATGATACCACACCTTCAGAGCAACGGCCATGATACCACACTCCCAGAGCAACGGCCATGATACCACACCCCCATCGCAACGGCCATGATACCACACCCTCAGAGCAACGGCCATGATACCACACTCCCAGAGCAACGGCCATGATACCACACCCTCAGAGCAACGGCCATGATACCACACCCCCAGTGCAACGGCCATGATACCACACCCACAGGGCAACGGCCATGAGACCACACCCCCAGGGCAACGGCCATGCTAAAGGCCCCAACAGTGGCAGTTTGGCAGTTGTGAGGTTTGAGTTAATGATGTTCCAATCACCAATCCAAAACCTTTACCATTGTACCCAGAGCTGTTAAACACTGAATCATTCAGCCGACAAGTATATCTGTAATCATTTACATCACTGACTAAACCCTTCAGAGTTTACAAGCCTTTATATATACACATCACTTGTAAAGACAGAAAACAGCACTAATAAAAATTACAGTACATAACCATCAAGATTTAAGAACAAACACATCACCAGAAATGTTGTCAACATGAAAACATATTATTTTAGTCTCATTCCTAAAAACCAGACATTAGCTGTATGTTCAGCTCTTATAGAAAGATAAACTACGTATACCAAGAATGTGCACCTATAAATGTTGCATTAAGGTTTTTAATGGGTTTCTCGTGCAAAACAAGCTTATTTTACTGATCATGCAGAATGATATTTTTAAAATCAAAGAAATTGGGTCTTAACTATTAAAATAATCTTTTGTAATGTGAAACTACAGCATGTTGTTAAATAGACAGGAAATTAGTAAGGACAGGACCAAATACTAAAGTTTACATACTAAATGATATTTGGGCCAAAATGATCTGTTCCACTATTTTTAATAATATTTTACATTACTGTTGTCTTCTAATTAAACAGTTCAATAAATAGGCATTTTTGATGTACAGAACAACCTGAAGTTTGACACATTTAAGAAAAATCAAATCCATTGAATTGATAAATTTCTTAACAATAGGTGATATTTATCAAGCTGAATACAGATTTTATTATATATATGTATGTATGGTATATAGAGGTTCGATTCCTGGACCAGGGATCTTTCTGTGCGGCGTTTGCATGTTCTCCCTTCGCTTGCGTGGGTTTCCTCTGGGCATTCCAGTTTCCTCCCACAGTCCAAAAACATGTACATTAGGTTGATTGGTGATTCTAAATTGCCCATAAGAGTGTGTGTGTGTGTGTGTGTGTGTGTGTGTGTGTGTGTGTGTGTGTTTGTCCCTGTGATGGACTGGTGACCCGTCCAGTGTGTACCCCTGCCTCTTGTCCTATGTGCTCTGGAATAGGCTCCAGCAGACCCCCATGACCCCAAATTAGTGAATAAGCGGGTAAGAAGATGAATGAATGAATGAATGAATGAATGGATGGATGAATGGATGGATGGATGAATGAATGGATGAATGGATGAATGAATGTTCTATAGATTGACAATTGAAAGTTGATATCCAACACTGTGCTCAAGGTGTAAGATATACATTTTGCTTGCATCTGTGTAAAATATGAATGCATCCTTAAGGCAAACTTAATAATAATTCCTTATTAATCAATTATATAACCATTTAAATTAATATTCAAATACTGCATGTTAGTATTCATTCTAAAGCTTCATATGAAATTTCAATTTAAAGTAAGGCCAACTTTTTAAATGTACATATGCAAAATTCTAATGCCAAAAACTTTCAATAATTAGAATTCATTTAACATTCAACATTAAAAAAATAAAACATCCAATATGATGAAACTGAAAAATCTACAAAAGAATAGAAATAAAAGAAACTACATGCTAAAGTAGAAAAATAGCCTTTGGGGGACAAAACCGTACATTAATCCCGGTTAAACAGCTCAAACAATAATAACATCATTACAAAAGCCTTTTCAGCTTCATTACCGTCAGCTCATCGAAATGTCCTGGCATTGACACGCCCCACGTCTACAACAAGTTCATTGCACCAGGCAATTGTATTTGGAAGTACTAACAAAAAAAATATTTACAAATACACTTTCTCTTCGTAACAAAGAACAAACCCTATTGTTTGTTTTATATAAACTAATTCTATAGCTGCATACGCTCAGTCTGAGAAACAGATGGCGCTACTGAGCTCAGTCTGGTATTGTAAGGAACACAGTTCCTCCTGAGAGCGCCCTATACCGCTTCCGCTTCCTGTTCCAGGTCAAAGGGCGAGGGTGCCATATTTAAGAGACTCTCATTTAATAAATCAGTTACTGCATCATGGACTCGAACCCTAATCATTTCTCGCCGGTATTGTTTATGGTGTACATTTACATAACATTTTTGAGACACCATCGTCCACAGTTTGTACCTTCTTTTTGCACATAATTTAGTTAGTAAGGCTTTGTGCTACTAATTAGTGACTTTGGAGAAAACCGTTAAAAGAATAAATGAATGTAAATGTAATGCAGCAGCCATTTTGCTGGAGATTGTAGTGGTGCTACTTCACCCTGGTTCTTCTGCCATCACGTGCAACCCAACAGAAAGTGTACAGATTTGCAAGCCTGCCAAGCAGTTGACAGTCACCTATGTCCTCGCACCGGCGGTTAGTTACTACACACAGCACAGATTGGAAGGAAACAGACTTTAACAGAATTACTCATGCCAAACGTCATGGTGGTGCTGCAACAGAACCCATCTATACCAGATCTTTTGATCTTTTGTAACTTGGAACAAAGAGTTCTGTAGCTGAACACTGACAGGAAACCTGTCTTACTTGTTTCTAGCAGTTTGTGGTGCAAAGTATCCAGCACTTATGTACCAAAGTCAAAAATCAGAGTCAGCGTCCATTAATTCCGCCTCCATCAGGTTGGTTCTGGAGTGAATTGGTGCAATCACAGGATTTCTGCCCTCTGTTCGTGGCATTGTAAAACCTGTTCTACCCCCATTCCCTGACAAAGGCGTCTCCTGCCCCGAGTAATGGAATACTCCGTTTGATCGAATAGGCTGCCAGGCTGGTTGTTTAAACTGACCTCGTCCATCGTACTGGTTTCGAGTTGGTGGGTTGGCGAGGTTGAAGATTGTCTCCCTGCTGCGCTGACTGGCTGAAACATGCCCTTTGTATCGCTCCTGGTAGAGGATGGAACAGGAAGTACGGAATTCTGGGAAGGAGCCTGGAAGGACATTCTCCTCTTGTTGCCGTTGACGCTCCCACAGGTTAGCAACAAGGCTACGATGCGCTGGGAGCTTGGGGAGACGAGGAACAGCGCTGGTTCCGAACTCTCTATGCCGGGAATTTACATTCTCTTCCACAGGCGCTACTGTACGCGCTTCCTTTTTCCTCTTCTTCTTTTTCTTCTTGCGCTTCATCATCTCAGGAGAGATATCGGCTTCAACCTGCCATATTTTGTTTCTTTCTTCTGGAGGAGGTACTGCAGGAGGATGTACAGCGGTAAGTGACATGGACACTTTGATAAAAGATTTTTAAGGCAGTACGTCATTAGAAACTCTGGAATCTTACATTAATTACAATTTTTGTTTTAATTATGTGTATTTATTATTAATCAGTATTATTTTATATCAGTTTATTAAATCTCATATATAAATGAAATATCTATATACTAAATTCATTGATTTATAAGTATAACGTGAAATGGTGGAAAATATTATTTTTCTCAAAATAATCTTTAATCAATAATTGTGACAGTTTTGTTCTTGAATAGTGACAAGCAAAAGCTTTTGATAGCACTTAGCTTTGATGGTACTGACCAGGGGTTCCGGTGGGCGTAACCGAGATGTCCTGAGGTAAAATAGCACCTCTTCGTGCTACCATCTTGGTGACATTCTGAGCCCAAGCAGAGGACATTTCCATGGATGGCTCATTCAGATCAAAGTTAATACCCGCTTTAGTAAAAGGACAAAAAAACAACCATTTACCGTTCATTCATTCATTCATTCATTCATTCATTCATTCATCTTCTTACACGCTTATTCCCTAATTCAGGGTCCGAATGCAAACATATACTAAGCGAATTTCACAGCTGAGCTAACGTCACTTTCTATTTTGTATTTGCACATATAAGGGCGGTGCTGTGACGTCATGGTTAGCACATGGTTCGAGTCCCAGGCCGGGATCTTTCTGTGTAGAGTTTGCATGTTCTCCTCATGCTTGCGTGGGTTTCCTCCGGGTGCTCCGGTTTCCTCCCACAGTCCAAAAACATGCAGATGAGGTGGATGGGTG
>JAOTRA010096275.1:0-11505 GCA_026260255.1 Pseudolaguvia tuberculata
TAGATAGATAGATAGATAGATAGATAGATAGATAGATAGATAGATAGATAGATAGATAGATAGATAGATAGATAGTTGATAGATAGATAGATAGATAGACAGACAGACAGGCAGATAGTTTTGTGCCAGTGATATGCTGGGCAGTTTTCACCACTCTTTGCAGGGCTTTCCATTCCCAGACAGTGGAGCCTCCATACCAAACAGTGATGGAGTTGGTCAGGATGCTCTCGATGATGCAACGGTAGAAGCTCATTAGAATCACCGGGGACAGATGAGCTTTTTTTAGACTCCTCAAGGAGAACACGCGCTGTTGTGCCTTTTTAACCAGAGCTGAAGTGTTCTGGTGCCATGACAGATCATCAGAGATGTGAACCCTCTGGAATTTAAAGCTGGAGACCGTCTATAACTCAGTTTCATTGATGTAGACAGGGGAGTGTCTCCTGCTGCTCCTCATCTCCGATCCTGCTCCTCCCTCGCTTTCTGACAGAATGATCCAACCAAGTGCCTGGTGGGGTCAGTGTTGGTCGAGGAGCGTCCGCCTGGCCCGGAGGTGGTCGAGGAGAGACCGTCTGGCCCGGAGATGGTCAAGGAGTGTCCGCCTGGTCTGGAGGTGGTCGAGGAACGTCTGCATGGTCCGGAGGTGGTTGAGGAACGTCTGCCTGGTCCGGAGGTGGTTGAGGAGCATCTGCCTGGTCCGGAGGTGGCCGAGGAGCGTCTGCTTGGTCCGGAGGTGGTCAAGGAGCGTCTGCCTGGTTCTGAGGTGGTCGAGGAGTGTCTGCCTGGTCCAGAAGTGGTCAAGGAGCATCGTTCTGCTCCCGAGGAGGCCTGAGGGCCTCGTTCTGCTCCTGAGGAGGCCTGGGGGCCTTGTTCTGCTCCCAAGGAGGCCTGGGGGCCTCATTCTGCTCCCAAGAAGGTCTGGGGGGCCTTGTTTTGCTCCTGAGGAGGCCTGGGGGCCTTATTCTGTTTTTGTCAATGAGGCTAGGAAGCCTCGTTCTGTTCCTGTCACGGAGGCTAGGAAGCCTCGTTCTGTTCCTGTCACGAAGGCTAGGAAACCTCATCCGGTTCCTGTCACGAAGGCTAGGAAGCCTTATTCTGTTCTTGTCACCGAAGCTAGGAAGGCTCTTTCTGCTCCTGTCACGGGGGTTTCGGGGTATTGGATTGTTATGTACCTGGACCCCCATTATCCCTTCTATGTTTATCCGGCTGAGTACCATTTTTTTCTATTCTCCTCAGTGTTTGAGTAATTTAAGTTTTGCTTATAGTCTCAGCTTAAGATTTTGTTATTTTTGTTTGGTTGTTGTCTTGTCTTGTTTCTTCCCGTCTCCCCTTCTCGTCCTTGTTCTTGTCCTTTTCACTTTCTCGCCCTGGTTCTCGTCTAAGGTTCCCTCTGTCGTCTGGTTCTGGTTCCCTCTCTCGCCTCGTTCTGGTTCTCGTCTCGGTTCCCTCTCTCGCCCCCTTTCCTCATCCCCTCTCTCGTCTCATTCTGGTTCTTATCTCAGGTTCCCTCTCTCGTCTCATTCTGGTTATCATCTCAGGTTCTCTCTCTCACCCCTTTTCCTCGTCCCCCCTCCCGCCTCATTCTGGTTCTCATCTCAGTTTCCATCTCTCGTCTCGTTCTTGTCTTGTCTCTTTCCGTCTTCCCTTCTCATCCTGCTCCTATCCTCGTTCTCATCCTTCTCCGTCTCTTGGCCTGGTTCTCATCTCAGGTTCCCTCTCTCATCTCGTCCTGGTTCTCATCTCAGGTTCCCTCTCTCGTCTTGTTCTGGTTCTTGTTTCAGGTTCCCTCTCTCGTCTCGTTCTGGGTTTCGTCTCGGTTCCCTCTCTCTCACCTTGTTCTGGTTCTCGTCTCGGTTCCCTTTCGCGCCTTGCTCTCATCTCGGTTTCCTCTTTCGTCTCGGTTTCCTCTTTTGTCTCGGTTCCCTCTCTCACTTCAGTTCTCATCTCGTTCCCTCTCTCATCCCCCTTTTCTTGTTCCCTCTCTTGTCTCATTCTGGTTCTCATCTCAGGTTCCCTCTCTCGTCTCATTTTGGTTCTTATCTCAGGTTCCCTCTCTCGTCTCGTTTTGGTTCTCGTTTCAGGTTCCCTCTCTTGTCTCGTTCTGGGTTTCGTCTCGGTTCCCTCTCTCATCTCGTTCTGGTTCTTGTCTCGGTTCCCTCTCTCACTTCGGTTCTTGTCTCGTACCCTCTCTTGGCCCCCTATTCTCATTCCCTCTCTCATCTCGTTCTGGTTCTCGTCATTTCCCTAGCATCTGTGGTCATGAAATCATTTGAAAACAAAAGACACCACGGTCATCGGTCTCAGTGACAGTCATGACTGGTGTAGTCATGGAGCTTAACATGCTCAAAACTGTGTAGATGATTGTGGATTTCAGAAGAAACCACCCTGCACTTCCCCCATTTTTCATCATGGACAGCACTGTGGCAGCAGTGGAGTCATTCTGGTTTCTGGGCAACCACAATCTTTCAGGGATGAAGTGAGACAACAACATTGACTCCATTGTTAAAAAGGACATTTAGTTGATCTTCTTCCTTCGCCAGCTGAAGTTCAACATGCCACAGGATCTGCTCAAACGGTTTTATTCATCCATCATCAAGTCAGTCCTGTGCCATTAATGTCTGGTTTGGTTCAGCTACAAAATCAGACATCAGAAGACTAGAGAGGACTGTTCGTACAGCTGAAAGGATTATTAGTGCACCCTTGCCAACTCTCCAAGAATTGTACACATTCAAAGTGAGAAAAAGGGCAATAAAATTACCCTGGATCCCTCACATCCAAGCAATACAATTTTTGAACTTTTGGTGTCTGGCCAATGCTACAAAGCAATGATCAGCACAGCCAGGCACAAGAAAAGTTTCTTTCCTTAAGCTATCTACCTCATGAAAACTTAAATGCTACATATCTTATAAATATATAGATATATATAGATATATCCTGCCCGGCACCTCCATCCTCAGCATTCTCCTACCAATATACTGCATGTCTCTTTTCTGCACATGTCCAAACCATCCCAACCTCACCTCCCTCACCTTGTCTCCAAAACATCCTACATGCGCCGTCCCTCTAATAAACTAATTTCTAATCCTGTCCATCCTTGTCACCCCCAATGAAAATCTCAACATAAACCTCCTCTTTGGTCTTCCTTTTTTCCTCCTGCTTGGCACCTACATCCTCAGCATTATCCAACCAATATACCTCATGTCTCTCCTCTGCACTTGTCAAAACCATCTCATCCTCACCTCCCTCACCTTGTCTCCAAAACATCCTAAATGCGCCTAATAAACTAATTTCTAATCATGTCCATCCTTGTCACCCCCAAAGAAAATCTCAACATCTCCAACTCTGCCCCCTCCAGTTCCACCTCCTGTCTTTTTGTAAACGCTACTGTTTCTAAACTGTACAATATCGCTGGTCTCACTACAGTCCTAAAAACTTTCCCTTTAACTCTTTCAGAAACTCGTCTATCAAAAATCACTCGTGCCACTCTTCTCCACAAGTTGCACTCTGCCGGAATTCTTTTTTTCACTTCTCTAACGCACTCTTCATTAAATTGCACTGTTGAACCCAGGTACTTAAACTCTTCCAACTTCACTACCATTTCTCCCTGCAACCTCACCACTCCATTGCCTTCCCTTTCATTCACACACGTACTCAGTCTTACTCCTGCTGACTTTCATTCCCCTTCTCTCCGATGCATACCTCCACCTCTCCAGTCTCTTCTCAAATATATATATGTATATATATACACCTCTCCATGGACTGCCACCTTATCGTGGTGGAGAGGTTTGTGTGCTTGAAGGATCGTAGGAGCTATGTTTTTAAAGGTTTGATGCCCCCAGTAAGGTTTCCCAAGACAAACAGGTCCTACGGGACAGGCCAGACAAAGCACAGTCCAATCTATCCCTTATGAGTAATGTTAAAACAAGGCAAGTGACGTCGCCCGGTATGGCGCAACTGGGCCCCACCCTGGAGCCAGGCCTGGGGCTCGTGCGCGAGCACCTGGTGGCCAAGTCTTATCCCATTTGGCCCGGCCAGGCTCAGCTTGAAGGAGTGACGTGGGGCCGACCTCCTGTGGACTCCAGGAGGGACCATAAGGGGCCGGTTCATTGTGGATTGGACGGCGGTCGAAGACGGGGTCCTTGGTGACCCAATCCCCAGACATGAAATTTAGCTCTAGGGACATGGAATGTTACCTCGCTAGGGAAGAAAGAGCCTGAGCTTGTGTGGGAGGTAGAACACACAGTTTGGGCTATGAAACCCAACTTTTTGAGAGAGGCTGCACTCTACACTACACTGCTGGGAACGTCTGGGAGAGTTCCCTGTTAGAAGGAACTTCAACTCTCATCACCAGCAGAGCCACGCCAGGATACTGAGGGAGGCTGGAAATATTCTGAGTGGACCATTGTTGATGCAGGTGCCTTGAGCTGTGGTCTTAAGGTCTCTAGTGCCCCCGAACCCGGTAGTGGAAGCCGTAAAAAGGAGTCCTATCGAGCCTGGTTGGTTTGTGAGACCCAGAAACAGCTGAAGGTTACCAGCAGGCCAAACGGACTGCAGCACGAGTGGTTGCAGAGGCAAAAACTCAGGTCTGAGAAGAGTTTGGTGAGGCCATGGAGAATGACTATTGATCTGCCTTAAAAAGATTCTGGCAAACTGTCCAACGACTCAGGAGGGGAAAGCAGTGCTCTGCCAACACTGTTTACAGTGGTGGCGGAGATCTGCTGACTTCAACTGGGAACATTGTTGGGCGGTGGAAGGAATACTTTGAGGATCTCCTCAATAACATCTATACCACCACCACGTCTTCCTTTGAGGAAGCAGAGATGAGGGGCTCAGATGTGGACTCATCCATCACCCAAGCTGAAGTCACTGAGGTAGTCAAAATGCTTCTTGGTGGCAAGGCACCAGGGGTGGATGAAGTCCACCCAGAGTACCTCAAGTCTCTGGATGTTGGGCTGTCTTGGCTGACACGCCTCTGCGGCATCACGTGGCAGCTGGGAACAATGCCGCTGGACTGGTGGTCCCCCTTTTTAAACTCCTTAGCCTCCCTGTGAAAGTCTTTGCCAGGGTACTGGAGAGGAGAATTTGTCCGATAGTCGAACCTCAGATTCAGGAGGAACAATGTGGTTTTCGTCCTGGCCGTGGAACACTGGACCAGCTTTGTACCCTCTTCAGGAGGGTTCATGGCAGTTTGCCCAACCGGTACACATGTGTTTTGTGGATCTGGAAAAGGCTTTCAACCGTGTCCCTCGTGGTGTCCTGGGGTAGGTGGTATGGGAGTATGGAGTTCGGGGCTCTTTGTTAAGGTCTATCCAGGCCCCTGTATGACCAGAGTAGAAGCTTGGTTCACATTGCCGGAAATAAGTCAAACTTGTTCCCAGTGCGTGTTGACTCCATCAGGGCTGCCCTTTATCAATGGTCCTGTTCATTATCTTTATGGACAGGATTTCTAGGGCAGCCAGGGTTAGGATTGAGTCAGGTTTGGGGACCACAGGATTTCATCTCTTTTTGCAGATGATGTTGTCTTGTTGGCTTTCATCAAGCCAGGATCTTCAGCGTGCACTAGGTGCTGAGTGTGAAGCAGCCGGGATGAGAATCAGCACCTCCCAATCAGAGACCATGGTATCTCAGTCGAAAAAGAATGGCTTTTCCTCTTCAGGTGGTGTGAGCTTGCCTCAAGTGGAGGAGTTTAAGTATCTCGGAATCTTGTTTACGAGTGAGGGAAGAATGGAGCGAGAGATTGAAGAGAGATCTTCTGCAGTAATGCAGTCGATGTACCGATCAGTCGTGGTGAAGAAAGAGCTGAGCTTCAAAGCAAAGCTCTCGATTTACCAGTCAATCTACGTTCCTACTCTCACCAATTGTCATGAGCTTTCGGTCATGACCGAAAGGATAAGATGCTGGATACAGGCGGCTGAAATGAGTTTCCTCCGCAGGGTGGTTGGGTGCTCCCATAAAGATAGGGTGAGGAGCTCGATCATCCGGGTGGAGCTCAGAGTAGAGCCACTGCTCCTCCGCATCGAGAGAAGTCAGCTGAGGTGGTTCGGGCATCTGTCACGGATGCCTACCGGACGCCTCCCAGGAGAGGTGTTTTGAGCATGTCCCACCGTGAGGAGTCCCAGAGGAAGACCCAGGACTCGTTGAAGGGACTGTCTCTCGGCTGGCATGGGAACGCCTCGGTGTTTTCCCGGAAGAGCTGGAGGAAGTGTCTGGGGAGAGGGATGTCTGAGCATTCCTGCTTGGATTGCTGCCCCCGTGACCCGGTCCCGGATAAGCGGTTAGAAAATGAGATGAGATGAGATTATTTATTCCTGGTGTAAATTTTTTATTTTTTATTTCCTTATTTATTTCTAACTTTTATTTCCTGTCAATTAGAAATGTGCAACTGGTAGCTTCAGTCACCAAAGCAAATTACTTGAAAGTCCAAAGCTACTGGCAATAAAGCTCTTTCTGATTCTGAGGGTATTGAGGGAAGATATGCAGGTATTTGGGGTAAAAGAGGCAGATGTACAGTTCAGGGTAGTGTGCAGAAGAGCAATCTGCCTAGTGATCTGCAGAATCAGCTGAAAGAAGAATAAGTGTAAGTTTAGGGTTACTTGGAAATAAAGTTGGGAATAAAGCTAGGGAAAGGGTTAGGCTTACGGTTGGGTTTAGGGTTAAACCTGAGGAGAGGCTGACATTTATGTCAAGTAGCTTGCAAAACTCACCCACACTCTTGAAGTGAATTGGGGACCTCTGTCAGAAACAATATCTTCAGGTAGCCCAGATGTATGAAAAATATGGGTGACCATCATTGTTGCTGTAGGTAAGCCCTTGACAGCTTGACAGGTCCTAAACTTTTGAAAACCTGTCAATAATGGTTAGTATTACTGTATAGCCATGTTAGGGTAGCAAGTCGGTGACAAAGTCTAGGGCTAATTGAGACCAAAGGTGCTGTGTGATGAGATCAGGTCATGGGTGCACTGAATGCCAGGATGGCCCGAACTGAGGGAGGAGTAAATCAACAAGTGCTGTCTGTACTCAACATGTAACGTTTACCTCTTGAGCACTCTGAAGGGACTGACATGTGAGGCTGAGCGGCTTTAATTTCCTCGTCCAAATCACATACAACAGGTTCAACAATCAGGTCGGGCTTTAGAATGGGCTTAATGGAGTGTTTATGGTGGACGGGATCAAACCCTTTTTTCACGTACTCAAAGTTTCTGTAATCAGTCAGTACAGTAAATGGATGTCTTCACTCTACGAGGGCCTCTTTAATAGAGCGGTTCCTTATTTCCCACATCGTAATTATGTTCTGCTGGAGCTAGTTTTCATGAAAAGAAGGCACAGGGGTGTATTTTTGAAGGAGATACCTGCCATTGAGACGGCACAGCTTAGGATGTTAACGGGCGTTAGAGGAGTTCTCGCACTTGGGAAGTGCCTTGTTAATGTATTTCTCTAATGAAATTGAGTTTCAGGTTGGAACAGAGGATACATTCTGCTCTTAGGAGGTGATTGTTAAGTTCAATGTTGAGTTCAATGGCACAATCACCAGTCCGGTGAGGTGGAAACTTAGAGGCACTTTCCTTATTGAATACTTCAGACAGGTCCAGGTACACAGAGGGAATGTTAGGAGGACAATCTACAGTTGACAAACAGGGCAGAGAGTAAACAGAAAAATCAGATAAACAGTTCGCATAAAAGAACTGGCCCCATTCTGGAAATTCCTTCTTTTCCCAGCAAAAAGTGGTTTTTAACCTCAAAATCAGGGGTGTCCAAGATGCGGTTGTAATATAAAAATAGATGGGAAGAAATAACTTCTAGTGTCAATACTGCGGTTTTTCATAAAATTGCAGATCCAATAGTTCAACCATGGATAACTGTTATGCGAAGATTTTGATCAATGAGATTCACCGATGACCCTGATCCACTAAAGGAGAAAACATTTGACAATCACCATTATAACACAACCGCACTGGAACGATAACCAGCACCTGTTACACCAACAACCGAAAGCTACTTCAGAATGCTTATAAGGTTGCCTACCAAATTGCCACTGAAAAAAAAGTATTTTTTTTTATTTTGATAGACATTAAGTCTTTTCTGTTACAGACTAAAAACTAAATTATTCTTTGTTGTTAGTTGATCTATTTTCTTTAATTTTAATAAGGATACAATTTTTTTGCCAAGCTGTACTTTTACAGTATTTTATAGATAAATTATATTTACAGTAATGGCATAGGGTTGAGTGTGCAAAATTTTCTTTTGATGGTGGGCGTAACAGAAAATAATTAATAAGCACTGGGTTACGGTTAGGGATAAGGTTAAGAAAAGGGTTAGTGTTAGTGGTGGTTTTATGGTAAGGGCTAGAAATAGGATTAAGACTGGGGATAGGGTTAGGAATAGTGTTAGGGTTGGGGGTGGGATTAAGGCTAGGGATATAACTACAGTCTGGAATAGGGTTAGGATAATTGCTAGGAATAGGATTAGGATTGTGGGTAGAGTTATGCATAGGGCATAGAGGTTAGTGTAAGGTTTAATAGGTTGGATTAGGGTTTAGGGTTAGTGCTTATAGATAGGGTTAGGGGTTAAGGGTTAGTGTTAAGGTTAGTAATAGGGTTAATGTTGGGTTAGGGGTTTGATTAGATAGATCACAGAGGATCTCGGATCAAGGAGTAGGCACAACCAGCACTTCTTAAACAATGCTACAGTTCTGGCAGTTTCTCCCAGAAAATGCTATTGTTGTGCATTGAATGTGTACAGAGGCAGCCTTAAATAAGAATAATATCTGGAATGAACAGGGATGGGGTTATGATTAGTGTTAAGGATTAAGGTTGGTGATAGGATTAAAGTTAGGGGTGTGATTACGGTTAGGGTTTGGAGTGAGGGTTAGAATTAGGATTATATTCATATAGTTATTGTGTTTCACATTGTTTTAGAGAGGCTGTGGGTGAGGAAATGATTGAGCACAGACAGGTGACGTACCACTGGACTGAGCAGGACATCATCTAATAACCTACCCAAGGGTGAGGTGTGAGAATAGTTCATGTTTGGGCCTGTATGGGCCTTAGGATTGAATAGATTGTATTTAGATATAGGTTGGGTGTCTTTTTTACAACTGAGCAATTGTGGGTTAAGGGCCCACAGTCGTTGCTTGGTGGATGTGGATTGTTCTTTCCGGTATAAATCCAACACCTTAACCACTAGGCCACCACTTCCCACAGGGTTAGGGTTAGAGGTAAGGTTTTAGGGTAAAGGTTTGGGATTAGGACATGATTAAATTTGGGATTAAGGTTTGAATAAAGACTTAGGGCTAGGATTAGACTTGGGATATGATTAGGGTTGATGATTGCATCAGGGGTTAGGGTTTAGGTTTAGGCTTAGCATTTAGGGTAATGTGTAGGGATAGAAATAGAGTTAGAGCTGGGGAAAAGATTAAGGTGAGGTTAGGGTTAGGGTTGAGGATAGTTTTTTGTATATGATGTTGGGAGTCTGAGAATGATGTATTGTATTACACTGTATTAGATTAGGTTGGGGAGAAGATTAAGATTTGGGTTGGGGAGACAATTAGGATTAGGGTTGGGATATGATTAGGATTGGGAATAGTGTTATGGTTGGCTTGGTGTGGGATTAGGGCTGAAGTGGGATTAGAGTTAAGGTTCAGGGTTAGGGGTTGGGAATAGGGTTAGATTTTGGGAATAAGAGGGTTGGTGATAGAATAAGAGTTATGGATAAGATTATAGGTTAGGTAGGATTGGTTGGAGTAGGATTAAGGTTGGGGATAGTGTAGAGAATAATTTTGGAGTTAGGCTTAGGGGTAATTTTAGTGTTTGGGTTTAGGTTTAGGGTTTGAGATAGGATTAGGGATAGGAACAGCATTAGGGATAGGTTTACAGTTGGGAATAGGGTTAGGGTTAGGGTGGGATTAGGGTTAGGAGTCAGATTAGTGTTAGGGTTTAATATTTGGGATTAGGTTTAGTGTTTGTGATTAAGGTTACTGTTTGGAATAGGGATAGGGATTAGGGTTAGAGCTTTTACATTTTGAGGATAGAAGTGTTGCTTTAAAAAAGGTTGTGCAAGATGCAGAGCCAGTGATGTAGAGCTGTTCAAGTTCACTGTATATATAAATGTTGTAAGTGTGCTGTTAGCAGTAAAATTTTAAAAAAGTCTTACTGCCAAACACCCAGATTCTGATAAAGTAGAAAACTGCATTTTGGGTAAATGATTAGCATTGGGAAAGGGCAGGTTTAGAGTTAGGGTTCTGGGTTAGGCATGGAGTAGGGTTAGGGGTTAGGGTTACGGTTTGAGTGCTGCTTTAGTGTGTAAGGTACAATTCCAGGGATTCAGTTCATTGTAAATGATCTAATTATAGTGTGTGTTGTGGTGTTAGTGGTAAACAGCACACAAAACCTGATAAAAAAGCAGGTCTGTATAAAGTCAATCACAACAAATTAACTACACAACTGAACTAATATGATACAGTAGCTGAAAGATGAGCAGAGACATTTTCGATTGAGAAGTCTACACACACACACACACACACACACACACACACACACACACACACACACACACACACAGTAGTCAAGAAGGTGTCAGATAACTTCACCTTTAACTTCAGCCGCCAGTGTCACTTTTACTTTAATTTACACTTCTGTCAACATTTAAGTTGGACGTGATTTTCAAAGTACCTCAGGTCTGCTGTGGATTTTGGCATTTTTAGAAAAGTTTGTCTTGGCCAACTCCTCCAGTCTTGTGTATACACATTTTTTTTTCTCTGTCTCAGTGAGAGCAAGTTCAATGTTGCTGTTTCAGCCTGACTGTAACAGCCATCAAGGGAAGGAAAGGTAAATTTGCCATACATTTCCAGGGGCATGTGCGTAAACATAAACAAAAAACTAGGAAGCATTGTCACTGTCAATGAGTCCCAGAAATCAGGGGCTTTACATAGGAGTAATTCTTCAATAACTGTAAAAAAAAATTTTATTTTTCAACCTAATGTACATGTTTTTAGACTGTGAGAGGAAACTGGAGAACCCAGAGAAAACCAATGTAAGTGCAAATAAAACATGCAAACAAAGACTTTCTTGCTGTGAGGCAACTGTGCTAACTACTACTCCACCCTGCCACATTGATATGAAAAATATTTTAAGAAAAAACAACACAAGCAACAGATTACTAATAATAAAACTTAAAAAAAATTTTTAATATAATTATTAAATGATCATTTTAGTAAATAAATAAATTTCACTTTTAAAGAACAGAGTTAATCCACAACAACTATTGAGAATCATTACATATGACACACTCTGCTTTTCTTGTTAAACTGCAGATGCTGTTATGTTGCATTTATTACCTATATCATTGAGTGCCATAAATGATCAATAAATGAAACTAATTTTCACCAAATGTTGCTGTCATGCCTCCTCAGTCACCGCCTCACTCTCCCGAATAATAATCCTGCTCACCTGTCTCTCGTTCCAAACCAATCAAGCACTCTACTTAAACCCACTCCTCTAACACTCTGCGTCC
>JAOTRA010096333.1:0-11501 GCA_026260255.1 Pseudolaguvia tuberculata
GACAGAGGAAGTGAAAGCCTAGAACTCGGGCGAGGGCGCCCTCTGCGGGCGGTCCTCCGAAGGCATAGTCCTTACACCAACCCAGACTCATGAACACGGATCAATAGATTACATTTAATAGACATTGAATTAAATCCGCTTTACACAGAATGCAGCAATAGTGAAAAGTGAAAGTTGGTCTGTAATGAAAAAAAAAACAACCCTAAAGTGAAATAGAAAGAAACTTTGAGAACCAAACTCAAAAAGAAACCCATCCTCATCTGAGTGACACCGTTCAATGGTTAAGGTGCTGAGTTGTCGATCGGAAGACCAGGAAGACCTGGGTTCAAGTCCGCCACTGTTGGGTCCTTGAGCAAGACCACTTACCCTTCCTGCTCCAGGGGCAATAGCTGACCCTGCATTCGGACCCCAACTTACTAAGATGGGTTATGCAAAAATCAAGAATTTCTCTCATGGGATCAATAAAGTATATAAAATTAAAAATAAAATGTCCTACAATATAATGTAAACTGTAGCAAAGTGAATCCATGTCCATCCTTTGAAACCTGGTATCTGAATGCCTTAAAATCAAAGGGTTGGCCTCTTCTTACTGAAGGTCTACCAGTGCCTCCATAGTCTCCGGATACTATGGGATGGAGACTATGGATCTGTATGAAAATGGAACAAGGTAGAGAGAAATATGATGTTTAAAAAGTGTTCCAATACTTTTGGCCTTATAGGCTCCCTGCTTCTAAGTTTATTGTTTTTCCGTTGTTTATTGAATCTCCACTTTCTATCCTGGATAGAGGATAGAAAGCTAGCTTGTGATGCCATGCATGAAGTGTTCCCACTACTTGTCTAGTATTCCTGGAATTGTCTCCAGATTCCCGTATGATTCGGATGAGGTTGTTATTAGAAAATAAGGAACATCTCTGGCTGTTTGCTTAAAAGGGGGATCTGGGTTTAGTAATCAATGCCTAATGAGGCTGTATAAATAGGCCGGCTAGCTGCTTTTGACAAAAATAAACTAATTTACTACATCAAATCCTTTATCCCATCTGTTTTTATAGATAATATAAAGAGAAAATGATGTTATATGTCTCTTTGTTGTACAAAAAAACCTTTAAACTGGGTTACGGCCATGAAAAAACCCACAATGAAAATGGAAAAGAAATACTATAACAAATCAGTGTGTGAATCATGAAACATCCAAGCATTAACCCGGAGTAATAAATTAAAAATATGCTTAATATTGCCCTTGAGTCTTTTTCCATAAGACCACTTTTACATGGAGCTGCACTAACCCTTCACATTTATACTAGAACTGTGTTTAACATCAGCCTCTCACTGGAAACATGATCAGATTGGTCATGGCTCTGTGCACAGTCTGAATGAAATTCATATGTGCCCCTAAATTGGAGCATCAAGCCTGAGCACCTTCAAATAACACCCTCCTCTTGCCAGTCCAATCTAATACTTGCTGCTTCAAGAGTGCAGTATCTATGCACTATACAGTATCTATGAAGCGAAATAGATCAGCTTTGAGGGGATGGTAAACGATGTACAGATGTTGATAGTGTTTTGAATTTAATTATACTGACCAATGCTCTTATTTGGTCTAGTGATAAGCACGGTTGCCTCACAGCAAGAAGGTTCCGGGTTCAATTCAATTGGTTGGTGATTCTAAATTGCCCAAAGGAGTGAGTGTGTGTGGTTGTTTGTCTATATGTGTACGTAAGATGGACAGGGGATCTGTTCAGGGTGTACCCTTGAATTAACAGGGCCACCCTGAATAAGTGGGTTAGAAGATAAAGGAACGGATAAATGCTCTTAGGGCCTTTATCCTGAAGACATTCTTGTTCATCTGTTTATATATTTTTCTTTCAGACTAGAAAATAAATGACAAATTTGGATGATGCCTGAATGCTATCTATCAATATACACAATAGAGACCAAAGAATTAAAACACTTGAATATAATCTCCACTAAATTCCCCTCTAAATTTTTCCATTGAGCCATAGTCGCATTTCATGCACCAATGTTAGCAGAGAGGGTTTGGAGTGTGTTCTGTGTTCCATATTTTCTTTTTTATTTACCTTTAAATTATTTAGCAGATGCTTTTTCCAGAGCAATTTATAAAACTGTGTATCATGGAAAAAACTGAATACTGGTACACAAAAAAAAAAAAACCTTTTAATTGTCCATTGTATTTGACAAAGTGGTAGATCTTCAATTGTCACTTGAAGATAGCCAGTTAGACAAGCTGATTTCATCATCTTTGATGCCAGAACACCAGAAGACGTGAGACATTTTTGAAGCAGAGCTACTTTGTGTCTTATGGGATGGCAAGACCCGACGAGCGGTGCTTGGCGGTTTAAAGGAGTGTAATATAGTATGATGAGCGATGAGGGCTTGGAGGCAATAAATTTAAATGCCTTCATTTGTCATATATACTTTTAACAGTACAGTGAAATCGCATATCTCATCTAGGTAAGCTAATCACGGGGTCAGCTATGCTACAGCGGCTCTGGGGAAGAAAGGGTTAAGGGTCTTGCTCAAGAACTCAACGGTGGTGGTTTGGTCTGAACTCAGACCTTCCTGGTCTTCAAACAAACAATTCAGCACCTTTATAATTTGAGCCACCACTTCCTCCAAGGTAAGAGGAGGCTGCTCCATGTTTGGCTTTGGTAGGCAAGCATCAGTGTTTTGAATCTAGAGTGTGCAGCTACTGCTGGTGTGTGAAAAGATGTATTTTATCCCAAACGTGTTCATTGGGGTTGAGATCTTTATGGACTCTGGGTCTTTGTGCACAGGTGCATTGCCTTTCCGGAATAGTCTCAGGGTCTTCCAGTAACAGTGAAGGAATACATTAATAATGTATTATAAATACATTTAAGACAAACTTTTAACTTCAGAAATGTTGGAATTTTAAACATATAGTCTATATTTTTTTGTAGGCAAACCAATCCTGTTTCTAGGCTTTGCAACAACAACCCAGAAACATGGTTACCTCGACCAGCATGTGACCTCTCTTCTATAGAAGTCGCAGGATATTGTGTACTGTAAATAATGCAGTTATCTCTATATGCAGTGAAATAAAAGCTCTCTGTGAATCTTTATCTTACTCCCAGGTCCCCTCTGGATGCTGATTAAACCACTTCATCTCTGTCATTTCGACTCATCCATTCAGAGCAGGTTTGGTCCCGTTAGGGACCTGTGTCCTTTGCAGTAAATTTTACGTTTTCTCTCTGGTTGTCGCCATAATGTATCTGAACTCTCAAGAGAAAGGACGAAAAGCTTCATGAAATTAAGTGAAATCTATTTAGAGATTTAAAGGTTCACTTATTTAGTTGCGCAAGGTGGAAAAGGTTACGTAGGTAGAAAAGGTGTCAAAAAAGGTCTCGGAGATGAAAGTAACTGCTGATTCTAGTCTAATTCGGTTCATCGAGAAGAAAGCCAGTCGAACAGGTTATTAGCTAGGTTTGAAACCGCTATACTATATACTATATACTATTAGTAATATTATAGTATGTGAAACTAAACATGTAAGGCAAAATAAAGTATGTGATCAGTCCCCTCAGTTCTACTTTTACCATTAGTATTTTAAAGTATGTACAGTTTACTATCCCATGAGGCAACTTGTTATATGAGGAAGTGGCTGCAAGCACTTTTCTTAAGTGCTTTACCTTAATAAAAAAAAATTACGTTTAACACATCACTCAAGTTAAACATTATTCAACTTATTATTCAGATTTATGCTGCTGCGATATTATTTGTCACATGTCAATGTCATCATGCCAGATATGTTCAAATTCCATTCTTTTTCACTCATAACACATATATTTATAGGTTAAGATGTTGGACTGCTAACTGGATAATTAGGGTTCAATTCCCAGCACCTTTAAATTGCCCTTCACAAGGTCCTTAACCCCTAATTTCTCAGCTATATATAAGAGACATGAGGGTCTAGAATATGCTGTAAAACTGTAAATGTAGTGGGTAGTGCGGTGGTGGTTTAAATGGTTGAAACCAAATTCCATCACAACCGAGGAAAAGCAGGAAGGCCTGGGGTCAAGTCCCACCACTCTTAAGTCAAGACCCTTAACCCCTTCTGCTCCAGGGGTTCTGTAACATAGCTGATCCTGCACCGTGACCCCCAACCTTTCTAGATTTGATATGCAAAGCAAACAATATCACTATATGTTGTACGGTGAATAATCCTGTATGTGACAAAAGTTTTGAAATTCACAGAAAAGGTTTAAATATGTGATTTCAGATGAAGCAGTTGAGTAAATCTCTGTACTTATTTTAGTTTAGAACATAATAGTATGATAACAAAGCACAGTTTAATCTACTAAGAACAATATTAATCTTAATTCTGTACTTCTGCGTCACTGCGGCCTCTAGTGGTGGGATTATGAGGTCAGCATGACTTCTGGTTTTAACAAGGTTCACCCGTTTGTCATGGGCCTGTGAATTTTTGTTTTGAAGTTTTTTTCATTCTCCTTCATTTCATTTGTATCAAATTTATTATATTTGTAATATTGTATTAGTAGACAGACTAATTTATTGTTTAACTGATGAAAACATCAAGACTTTCAAAGACCTCCCCCAATGAAGACTTTGAAATGCTCAGTGTATTTCTTTTAAAGCTAGTTTTACAGTTTAATAAAGTTCACATGATAATTAACAAGCGTTTTGCATGATGCGAAACCTGTATAATCGGGTTATTTTCTAAATTTCCATATTTCCATGTAACATTTCAATACTGCATTATTCGTCTGTCTTTTGGTTGCTTGTTTTGTTCATTTGTTCATTTTCTTCTCTTGTCCTTCTTTTGTAAATGCTTTTTGTACAACCATTGTAAAGTGCATATAATTTATCAGCTGAAAGATCCCACATTCATAAGATCAAAAACAAATTTCCAAACAACCTACATTTAGTGTTTATTTATTAGAATTCAAAACACGACATTGTGATTCCATAACATTCCATAAAACTTGTATAAAATGTCATCAATTCATATAAATGAATCAGAAGAAATATAAATGTATTCACATATAGTGGTAGAACAATAGTTAAATGTTTTGGACAGACAGTTGAAAGATCAAGATTTGATTTCCAGCCCCACCAAAGTCCCTGACCAATTAATTGTTCATTAAATATCTTCATCTTCTAACCCGCTTTTCCCTATAGTCCCTAATTTAGGTTCTCTGGGGTCTACTGGATTGTGGATCACAGCGCACAAAAACTCACACACTCAATCACACTCAATCAGCCAATCAACCTAATGTACATGTCCATGTACAGTGGGAGGAAACCGTAGTACCGAAGTCATCTGTCAAATGCAATAAATGTAAATGTATCATTAAACGGCCAGTATAATTTCCCCCAGACCTTCTTGACCTACTGATTGTAAACTTTTCCAGCTTTTTCATCGTTAATATTAAATACACTAGTTGTTAAATAACTGCTCTGCAGTGACGTACAGTCAGGCGAGGCAGGAAAGGCACAGCCTCACCTGTCATCATGGAAATATAAAATTAAAAATAAATGAAATGGTTATTATTTATTCAGTGTTAAAGTTCTTTTCATATTTAACTTTACAATTTTTGGATTTGTTTCTCAAAATCGCTTAATTTTCACATTTACCGTTCAAATATTAAGAATAGACGAGCACTCAGCGAACCTCGCTATGGATTTCGCAATCACTATGCTGTGCTTGAGCGATGCAGTCAGACCGTTTTGCTGTCCCTCTGAATGTCGCTATAAAAATGTTCCAACACTTTTACTATATGAATTAAATTGAATTAGTTCAGCGGGTGTTTATAATGCTTATATAATGAGTTAATTTTTTTATTGTCAACTACTGTATGTGTGTAACATACAAGTGGAAGTGGTAGCCTAGTGGTTAAGGTGATGGACTAATACCAGAAGGACCGGGGTTCGATTCCCACCTCCACCAAGCAAGCACTGTGGGCCCTTGAGCAAGGCCCTTAACCCATAATTGCTCAGTTGTGAAAAAGAGACCAAATGTAAGTCGCTCTGAATAAGAGCGTCTGCCAAATACTGTAACTGTAACATATTCTTGTGCTGAGCGGTCCTAAAACTGCTGCGCAGAGCTTGAAGTGAGGCATACAATTTTCCTGCCTCATTGGCAATAGTGATCCCAGGGATTCACAGAGAGACTTTTAAAACTGAAGAAAGGGAAGGAAAGCTTTTACAAACAAGTTATCAATGATTTTATTCAAAAGGAGCGGCGCATGGATTTCATTAATAAGTAAAGGTAAGACGATAAGTTAAAAAAAATTCTATGCTACAATTTGTATATGTAAAAAATGCTGATCTGAAATTTTAAACAAACCACGTTACATGTTGCCAATCCAAAGTTGAATAAGCTTCACTGTAGGGTTCATATATTAGTAAATCTGATTGTGATGATGTCAGTGCCTCACCAGACATAAACCTGACCATGTCACTGCAGTTCTGGTCCAATAGCCATGTCTGAGTTACCAGCAATAATGTAGCTTCAAGTCCAAAGCTGATTGACTGATGACTGAACATCCAGGCGGAGCAAATACAATATAATATCTATTTTACTTCCATGCTTTTCCACCCAGATCCCTGAAGATGACAAATAAATGTTGATAAATGAAACACTGGCCTAAATGCCTTTTTTTCAGGAATAAAAGATTTTGTATTCTTGAAGCCCAGCATGCTGCAAACGTGGACACGGTAACCTTTCCACCAATCAATATATAACATGTCTGGACAAAGCCTGGGCACTGAGAGACATTGATTTCCCAAGAACTCACTTGCTGGTGTGTTTTATTCCCTAAAGCCACATGCTGGAACCCAATATCAAATCTTCAGACACAAATCGAATAGGATTTTAAAAGCTCCATGATTCCTATACTGGTAAAGAAAACCGGTCATTGAATGCTGTAGAATAAATTAAAAAAGACAACATTGCTCATCAGAGTAAATGCCGATGATGCCAAATCATTCACACCATCACAAGGTGTTTGTCCATGGTAGAACCAAGCTTATTGTGAAACACTGTAGGACAGGGAGGGGAAGAGCATGGAAAAAACTAGGGGGAAAAAACTTGGTTTAAAAGACAATAAAAAGAAGTCCAGTACAAAATGTTTTTATTACATGACATGCAATAATAACAAACTGACAACCATGAATAAATCAGATGATTTGGTATGGAACCTTGTGCTGCTTTGATGGTCAAAACATATAGGATATACTTGAAGTTAACCCCATAGATCTTAACCCCATAGATCTTAACCCCATAGAACACCTTTGGGATGAACCGGAACATGGAGTGCACTCTAGACCTTCTCACTCCTACATCAGTGTCTAATTGCACTAATGTGCTTGTAGCTAAATGAATCACATTCTTAGAGACACAATAGAAAAAGCGATAATATATAAACATATGATTACTTATATATTGTATGTACTTGTTACAACAAATTCTGTATTTAAAATGTATTTTTTCCCCCCTAATTCGGGGTCACGGGGGTCCGCTGGTGCCTGTGCGACATACACATAGGGCGAGAGGCAAGGATACACCCTGGGCGGGTTGCCAGTCCATCGCAGGGCAACACATAGACAAACAACCATTCACACACACATTCACTTTCATGGACAATTTACAATCACCAATCCACCTCATCTGCATGTTTTTGGACTGTGAGAGGAAACCGGAGTACCCGGAGGAAACCCACGCAAGCACGGGGAGAACATAAAAACTCTGCACAGAAAGATTCTCGGCCCGAGTATCGAACCCGGGACCTTCTTCTTGTGAGGCGACCGTATACAATACTATACCACAGAAAATGAAAGTAGAAAAGTTCAAGCTTAATATAGCAGCAAAAAAGGTTAAAGGTATTTTAAATTACATATAAAAATGAGCCCACAAACTTTTGGTTATATATTTGATCTGCTGTATTTGTTTAAAGAATCTATCAAGACTATCAAGAGATTTAACCCTTTATCACCTGTATTAATCTAATACATGAAAAATCTATTTAATTAGTCATTAGGCAATAGTTAGAAAGTAATGCATGAAAGGGTTAAATGCATGTCACATAACTTCTGCATATTCACGCTAAAGCATATAATGAAACTTCACATTAGAACCAGAAAATTGGTTTGGGTAGGTTGTGATCATTTGTGTCTACCAGATGGAGGTCACGCAAGTTCAAGTTGTCTGACTGATCACCTTTATCCCACGTTGCTACTTTTCCTGGATAAGCCCACAGGATCTTATTCAAGATGGCCCCACCCACAACCCCAGAGATTTCTCCAGAGTCAGAGAATATTTTTGATGATATGAAATGCTGTGAATGACGATAGATTGTCTTTTCAATTGATACACACATTTTTAAACACATTGTTGAATCTCAGCCCATCTTGACTTCTGAGGGTCTCTAATAGAGAAGGGTCAGACTTTCTGAAGGACTAAAACCCTGCAGAGTTTAGTTCCATCCTTAATCCAATTCACACAACAGGCAGGCTTTAAATGAGCCTAAAAGACACGATTAGCTGGATCAGGTGTGTTTAATCAGGGTTTGAGGCTGAACTCCACAGGGATGTGGCCGAGTTTGAGACCTGATGCTTTGTTGATGCTTCATTTATACCCTTGTCACTTCTGTTGCCAATTAACCAAATTATTTGCAAAATGTTTTTCTGCCTCCTCCTTGTTAGGACAACTTACCTTTCCATCTTTTTGCTGCCTCTATCACAAACGTTTTGGAGACACTTTTAGCAATTATTTTAATGAATGAATGAACTAATGAATGAATGAATGAATTCATTCATTCATTCATTGTCATTGCTTTTCCCATCACAGGGCCACACATAGACAAACAACCACACACACATTCACTCTGTGTGGACTGTGGGGGAGGAAACCGGAATACCCGAAGATCATGTAGACTTTGCACAGAAAGACCCCTTGCCCAGGAATCGAACCCAGCTATGACCGTGCTATGTCAAAATTGCACATTTTACTCCGTGCATCATATTTACCTGATCATTGTGTAAACAGTTATAGAGATACTGCATAATTAATTAATTAATTAATTAATTAATTAATTCATCCATTCATTCATTCATTCACGTTCTTACCCACTTATTGGTGTAACGCGGGTTTGCTGGAGCCTATCCCGCTGGACATAGGGCAAGAGGCAGTTATACCCTGGACAGTTCGCCAGTCCATTGCAAGGCATACATAGACAAACAACCACTCACACACACACACACACACACACACACACACACACACACATCCCCTCCTATGGGCCATTTAGATTCACCAAACAACTTATTGTACATGTTTTTGGAAAGGTGAATGGAAACTGGAATACCCGGAGGAAACCCACGCAAGCGCTGGGAAAACATGCACAGAAAGACTCCTTAGCCGGAAATCGATCCCAGGCTATGAGGTGACCGTGCTACACCAACATTGTACATTTCACCCTGTGCTCCTTGCATCACATCCACCTGATCATTGTGTAAACACATTTACAGAGATACTGCAGATTTTGATTTCTGTGAAATTTCAATAAAAAACCCCAAACTGCATAAAACGCAAGAACATGTGTTAAAAACATGGCAATGAACTGCATAACTATTCAGCTTTAATTTCAGCTGCTTGGTTTAACTTGGCTCTTTTCTTTTTACTTCCCGGACCACCAAAGCTCTACAGTATCTTTGTCGTTATTTGCAGCTTTACCAGGTTGGAATGCTTATTTTACGAGTTGTAAATGAACAAATCCAGCCATCTGTCACTAGCAGTTTGATCAGTGTTAAAGGGCAATATAGGCACGTCGGAACACAATGATGAGACTAATGACTAATCCACAATGCACTGTACGTTTCGCTGAGGTTTTCTGCCTGAAATTACAGTAGAATATTCATTATAAAAGATTTCATTTATTTTATTATTAGATTCTTAGATTATTATTAGAACCCAGGTTAGGATGGGTTCCCTATTGAATCTTGTTCCTCTCAGGATTTCTTCCTACTTCATCTCATGGAGTTTTTCTTTGCCACAGCCGTCTCCAGTTTTCTCATTAAGGACAAATGTACATGTCTTCAGTGTTCTTGCATCCTGTGTTAAGCTGCTTTGAGACCATGTCTATTGTTAAAAGTGCTACGAAAATAAAATTTGAATTGAATTGGATTTAGCTGCCCCTGTGGGTGGACGACGCCCCTAGAATTAGCCCATTCCGCCTAAAATAGAAAAGTCATTCCTGAAGCATTTAATATTCATTCATTCATCTTCTTACCTGCTTACTCCCTAATTTGCCGTCACTGGGGTCTGCTGGAGCCTATCCCAGCTCACATAAGCGAGAGGCGGGGGTACACCCTGGACGAGTCGCCAGTCCATCTCAGGGCAACACATAGACAAACAACCATTCACACACACATTCACTCCTATGGACAATTTAAAATCACCAATCCACCTCATCTGCATGTTTTTTGGACTGTGGGAGGAAACCGGATTACCCAGGAGGAAACCCACGCAACCTAATCAGCATGTTTTTGGACTGAGGGAGGAAACTGGAGTAACTGGAGGAAACCCACGCAAGCGCTGGGAGAACATGCAAAGGATCAGGAGTTCTTGAAGATAACTATGTATCTTACATTTACATTATTTGGCAAACATCCTTATCAAACTGGAATGGAAATTAGAAATAAGGGGTCTTGCTCGGGGGCCCAACAGTGTCAACATGTTGGTGCTGGGAATCCAACCTTTCAATGATCTTTCAATTAGTGCTGCCACTTTTTAAAAAAAGTATGTAAAGATATTTTTTCCATTTCTTTAAACAACTTATTAATAATTAAGATTATTTGATTAATTAAGTTTAACCCTTTAAGAATCTGCTGGTGTCTCTACATCTTACTAAACTGCTAAATGTTGTTTTATGCCTTCTGTATTTGGCAAAATGCCGTTTTGTTTCTACAGTTTAATGACCTTAGTACAGTTAAGATTACTGGCACCAACATGTGACGTCTCTTTACGAATGACTTAATTGATTATGTGTCATGTGGCTAAGACACAAACTTAACTCCGCCCATCCATATCAGTCTGTGTGGTCCTTGTAAACAAAAAATGAAAGAATCTGTCTCATTAAACTACTGTATTGCATTCTCTGATGTCATTTTTATTAGAAAGCTAATAAAAGTCATTTTCATGTATACTGTGGTTACCCCCCATTGCCCCTTGCACCCCAACTAACATAGAGTAAATCAGAGACATGCATCGTTATATTATTAAGGAGTGTAGTTAGTGCAAATATACAGTAAAATCCAAAACTACCTAACATAAATAATACATACAAAAGTACACTGGGGCGGCGCGGTGGCGTAGTGGATAGCACGGTCGCCTCACAACAAGAAGGTCCTGTTCTCTCCGCGATACTTCGGTTTCCTCCCATAGTCCAAAAACATGCAGATTAGGTGGATTGGTGATTGTAAATTGTCCATAGGAGTGAATGTGT
>JAOTRA010096368.1:0-11499 GCA_026260255.1 Pseudolaguvia tuberculata
CTATCTATCTATCTATCTATCTATCTATCTATCTATCTATCTATCTATCTATCTATCTATCTATCTATCTATCCAGTCAAACGATGGTTCGAGCGCTAAATAATTACTCTGCTCAATGTCTTTCCAACTGTTGTCTTTTACACACATTCAAAAACACTCAAAATTTCATTCATTCATTCATTCATTGGGCGCCTATCCCAGCACACATAGGACGAGAGGGGGGGGGATACACCCTGGACGGGTTGCCAGTCCATCTCAGGGCAACACATAGACAAACAACCATTCGCACACCCATTCACTCCTATGGACAATTTAAAATCACCAATTGACTTAATCTGCATGTTTTTGGACTGTGAGAGGAAACTGGAGTACCCGGAGAAAACCCATGCATGCGCATGGAGAACATGCAAACTCCTCACAGAAAGATCCCCAGCCTGTGAATCGAACCCGGGACACAAATATACATTCACACAAAGTCTCGTATCCAGAGACATAAATGTTCAAGATGTAGTATATATACCCAAAAATGTATGTGCACTAAATACATAAATCTTTACACTCCATACATTCTTCTGTCTATTTCACTCCTGGTCACCATTTTCTCTCTCTGTTTGTAGTGACCTAGAACAAAGGTATTCAACACCAACTTGAGAGCTGTTATTTTCAGACTTGTGGCTTGCACAGGAAACCACTGCTACACTACAGAATTTAATTGGATTTTAAATACAGATTAAAAACTATATAAAAGTAAGTTTTAATACTATTAACCAATACATTTATTGAATATCACAGGACGAGAGTTAGCCAATTCAGCAGCGTTAATGCTGTCACACTACTAACTAAGTTATGCATTATAGCATCATTATAAAACAAGAAAATCTGATCAAATAACACTGGTTGTCAGGTCCTTACCCTGTCTGGCAGATGCAATTAAGAATAATTTTAAAGTAACGTTTCTCATTTAAGAGTCTGTTGAAGCACAATGAAATGTGTTCTATCAATAAACCTGTAACCTGTTTATTGATCAAGACTTGAATGCATATATGGTTAAAAGAATTTAAGAAGTCTTTACCAGTTTTAAGTGGTAATCTCGTATCTCCAGGCTGCCCATGTGAATCTGTTATCAGAAGCATAGTGAAAAGTGAAATTTTCAGGTAAAGAGAAGCATAAAATGTATATACTCCCAGGGAGAGGAAATGGTAGCTTAGTGGTAAACTTGAATTGTGTTTCTCTGTTAGTTCAACATTCTGAGAAGTGCATTTGATTTGACGCATAAGTCTAAGCCTGAAATGCCATCTAGATTTATTCTCTATGTGATCAGTGTTGCTTTGTGACAAATATATTGGCTCTTATAAAAGCTATAACTGATAACTGAGTAATAGAAATTTTACTTAAAGACTATTAGTAGATACAATTTCAATCTGGGAACTGTTAAGTCTACTGGAATCCAACAGGAAGGGCTGGTGCTATGTTGAGAAGCTTGATATGTCAAAAGGATATTTTCTATGTATTTTTTCTTCTTCTTCTAGTAGAAACAGCAGTGGAATTTATAAAAATCACTGTGCAAGCATGACTTTAGACAGCAGAAAGTTGAATGGAGTTGAGGAATGGCGACGTAGACTGATGCTGAGATTTAAGGACAAGGGTGAGCAGCTACAGATGGATAAAGTTGATAGAATGAAGTTAATGAAATGTGTAGTGAAATCTACTTTAAAAGCGAAAGTAAAGATTTGCTAACAGCAGTATGGCTTAATGCCCAGAAAAAGAAATATGGATGCAACTTTTTTCTGTGACAATGTTGATAAACGTCATTAAAGAGCTGCATTGTCTAAACATAGAGAAAGCATATGACCAAGTAGGAAGTGAAGAACTGTATAGCCGGAAAATATCTTAGATTTGTGCAAGATATGTAAGAGCGGTGGCATGAGGTACTCTGGTTTGTGTGATGATTACAGTTTAGCATTTAGCACCATCATCCCATCTATGGTCAATGTGAAGCTAGGTGACCTAGGACTTTGTCAGCATAGTAACTCCCTAGGGATATGTCCTAAGCCCCCTGCTGTAATCTCTCTACACCAGTGACTGTACTGGCATGACCAGCTCCACTTCTGTCATCAAATATATAGTGGTGTAAAGGTAATCTACACACGCCTCATACCCACTCTTTATTCTCCTAAGTGGGACAAAACTGGAATGCACAGCATCACTTGAAATGAACATGAGTAAACACATTCTGTTTAGCACAGACACTTTAAATGCTATTTTGCTACTTACCTCACAATTCATTTTTCTATTTATCTTGTTATTCACTTGCACAACTTTCATATGCTGTTCAGTTTTTAATTACCTGTTTAGTGTGTTTTGTATTTTTGTTTGGTCTTTCTTTGTTTTGGTCTTTTCTCTTTGAGTCTAGATTAATTTTTGTACTGTCTATTGTCTGTTTTTGCAAACATGCACTTTATGTCATTATGTGGCTCTCTGTTATCTTGTGTAATTCTGTGTTGTTTTGTGTAGCAGCATGGGGTCTTAGAGAAACTGTGTTTCATTTTACTGTGAAACGGTTAAAGTTAGGCATTTGGCAGACGCCCTTATCCAGAGATTTGGTCTCTTTTTTACAACTGAGCAATTGTGGGTCAAGGGCCTTGCTGAAGGGCCCAAAGTAGTCGCTTGGTAGAGGTGGGATTCAAACCTTGGTCTTTCTGGAATTAGTTCAACACCTTAACCACTAGGCCACCATATACAGTTGAAATGACAGTAAAGCTGGCTCCAGGACTATAATCTCCTCCCCAATGTCAGCTGACCATCAATGGGAACCTGGTAGAGAGACCAGGTAGAGGTCTGTGTCACACACAACATGACAGTCCTGCCACATCGAGAGCGCAGTGTAGAAGGCCGACAGCATCTTTTCTTCCTCAAACTTCAGACTGCTCGCCTTGTACAGGAACAGCACCATGCAGAATAAATAGGCTCTACAAAGAGTAGTGCGGACAGTCTTAAAAATAATGTGGAAACCGAACCAGTTTGGGAAAACACTTCTAACCCATTATGACTCACACATTTAAAAAATTAATTTAAAGGTGCTCTACACAAACACTATACGGTTTATACCCCTTGAACTGGATCTGTGTTTGAATGGCCCGATCGAAGTCCAAGCCTAAATCTCATTGATCATCTGTTGCAATTGATCATAGTGGATCACAGATGCTCCCTATCCAATATGGTTGAGCTTGTGTTATTTTTCAGAGAAGAATGGGCGAAAATGTCAGTGTTTAGGTGTGCAAAGCTGGTAGAGACATACCAAATAATTACAGCTATAATTGCTGTGAAAGGTGGATCTATAAAGTATTGACGCAGAAAGCTGATTAAAAATGCACACCACACTTCTCAGATTTTTAGCTGCTTAAAATTTTTAAACCCATGTATGTTTGTTTCAATTCACAATTATGTGCATTCAATTTTGTTAGGTTGTATGATGACAAAATGCAAAAAGGTTAAAGAGGTGTGAATGCTTTTTTAAGGAACTGCAAATATGATCAATATTTACACCTAAAATTGAAATGCCAATTTGCACAAGAACTGTTTACTGGTTTCTTGGCAGTGGTTTACTGGTTTATCTGGATAACAATCTAAAAGGGTGGAGGTTTGCTTTGGAGAAAAGGGGATTGAAAGTTAGTCATAGTAAGTGTGTGAATGAAAAGTCTGAAAATGTAGATTACAGGCTGAAGCAGTAAAGAAGGTACAGAAGTTTAAGTACTTACAATCCAGTGCAATCAAAAAGAGGTGAGGAATTGAGTGCAGGCAGGTTCGAATGAGTAGAGGATATAGGATATATATATAGGAGTGATGTGCGTCAGAAGAATATCAGCGAGAATTAATCGAAAAGTGTTCAGGTATGAAACCAGCTATGTTGTATGATTTAAAGACAGTAACACTGAGAAAGAGACAGAAGGCAGAATTAATTGGAAGTAGCAGAGCTGAGAATGTTGGATATTTTTCACCAATCAACCTAATGTACATGTACATTAGGTTGATTGGTAATGCTTAATTGCCATTAGGAGTGAATGTGAGTGTGTGTGGTTTGTCTATGTGTGGCAATACACGTTAACGACGATAAACTGACGACCTGTCCAGTTTGTACGCCCTATGTGCACTGGGATAGGCTCCAGCATACCCCCATGACCCCAAATTAGGTAATAAGCAGGTTGGAAGATGAATGAATGAATAATTTGATAAAAAGTTAATACAAAAAGGAGGTAAATAGATGTGTTAAATAAAGACCTGAAGATTGTAAGTGTAAGGAAAGAGGATATAGAGGAGGGCAACCCCTGAAGGCAGCAGCCAAAATGAAAAGAATCTAAACAAATGAAATATTTCAATGCTAAACTAAAATAAAATTAGACAGGTTTTTCCCCTATGTTACTTGACTATGCAACTGCTGCGAGCATATGGCCACCATTATTTACAAACATTAATCACCAGAACTGATATTCTGGCATGTTTTCTGTGATTACAAATCAGATATATTTATGCTTCTCCTTTGAATACTTATTTGGATTTTTACTGGATGACATTGTGTTACATATCAGAAGTAGTCAGGTCCATGTGGCAGAAGTCGGTAAACAAGAGACCAAGATATCCAAATAACCAAATTGCAAGACTAGAAACATAAATGAAATAACCAAGCAAAAGATCATAGAACTGTATTCTAGACAGAAAAACATGAAACGCTTGATAAGTTGAATAATAATAATGGCTACTGAGTTTCACTGGTGTAAGACATGAGAAAGACATTAAATGCTGAAAAGAGACAACACAATAAGAGACATTCTACAAAATATCTGGAGGGAAATTATTATTAAGCGGCGTGGTGGCGTAGTGGACTGGTTCGAATCCTGGGCTGGGGATCTTTTTGTGCGGAGTTTGCATGTTCTCCCCGCACTTGCATGGGTTTTCTTCGGGTACTCTGGTTTCCTCCCACAGTCCAAAAACATTCAGATTAAGTTGATTGGTGATTCTAAATTGTCCATAGGATTGAATATGTGTGTGTATGGTTGTTTGTCTATGTGTTGCCTTGAGATGGACTGGCAACCCGTCCAGGGTGTACCCCCTGCCTCTCGCCCTATGTGTGCTGGGAAAGGCACAGCAAACTTCCTGAATTCTGGATTATTATTATTGTTGTTATTATTATTATTATTATTATTATTATTATTATTATTATTATTCATTCATTCATTCATTCATTCATTCATCTTCTTACCCACTTATTCCCTAATTTGGGGTCGACAGCAGCCCCCAGTCAATCACAGGGCAACACATCGACAAACAACCACACGCACACACATTCCCTCCTATGGACAATTTAGAATCACCAATCAACCAAAGTTTTTGGACTGTGGGAGGAAACCGGAGTACCCGGAGGGAACCCACACAAGCACGGAGAGAATACAGAAATTATTATTATTATTATTATTATTATTATTATTATTATTATTATTATTATTGTTATTATAACAGCAATTCATGTTGAATATCTAAAGTTATCATATCTAAGGTTCTCAATTGCATCACTGCAATTCTCAGCATTTTGATTAACTTGCTACATTGATTTATTGTAGTGATGCTTTACTAAAAGAAGAGTTACTACTGTAAGATTAATGCCTCTAGTTTTAATAGATATGTTTTTTTCCGGGTACTCCGGTTCCCTCCCATGGGAACCCTGTGATTAAAGGAATGTTTTGAGTTCTTGTTGAGTTATGTCGTTTCTTTTCTTCCTGTTGACATTTGATCTTTTTGCCCCTTGTGTTTCTGTCACTTAATTAATTGTAAATGTAAAAATGTCAGAATATAGACAGATATAAAATCTGCAATGAACTAGATATAAAGTAAAAAATTAACATATAACATCTTGTATAACAATATTGACAATAAACTTTCTTTCTTACTTAGTTATTATCAAAAACATGTACCTGTGGTAGTAGGAAAAAACTATAAAGATCAAATAAAACAACTTCAGCAGTAAATGAAGCTGGTGTTTGTGTATAACAGGGGCTTTGGTGTTCAGTATGAAACTCATCTTACAAGAAGATTACAGCTCTCAGTCTCCACAGCTGCTGTCTGGCACAAAATTCAACTCACTCATCCATATTGACATCTTCAGTAAACATCTTTTTTGTGAGCCACCTTATTTTCTCTTTTGAATTTTTTTAATTACTTTCCTTATTTCCCTAAATTTCACATTATCAATGTACCAATATTCACAAACATATGTGTGTAAAACTCGCCAATAATAAAGCAAAAAGCAAACATATGGCAACAGGCAGCTTGAAAGCAACTCTAAATGCTAGAGTTTGTTGAACTATACACAGAAACCATTTTGTGTCACTTTTATTTATTTATTTCAATCAATATTTTATTTTGGTATATAAATGTGCAAGGCAGCAAAGAATTCCAGATCACTCGTATAGCCTTTTCAGACCTACAGAAAAAAGTACTATCTTGTATTATTTTGTAAAGTTTACAATCTTTCAGGTTAAAAATATTTTTATAAATTTTTAAAAACGGAAAATGTTTGCTCCTTTAGGACCATATTGGATGCAGTGTATTAATTAGTTCCTGGCATCCCAGCAAATCAAATGATGTATCACTCGATAGTCCAGGAATATGGACAGGTAGGAATCCCAGAGTATGAAGTACTCTATTCATTCATTCATTCCGCTAATTCGGGGTCATGGGGTTCAAAGGCAGGGGTACATCCTGGTCAGGCCTCCAGTTCATCACTGGGCCACACATAGACTACACACACTCACACCTATGGGCAATTTTAGCCCAATCAACCTAATGTACATGTTTTTGGACTGTGGGAGAAAACAGGAGTACCTGGAGAAAACCCACACAAGCTTGAGAAGATGGAAATGGGAACTGAACCTGGGATCATCTTCTTGTGAGATGACCGTGCCACCGCTCCACCCCACTTAACGGCACATTAAATACAATAAATGAATCAGTAAACAGATATGTGATGTGACTGTATGAAGTTCAGATTTTGTGTAATTGCAAAAAAATCTGGTTGAGTTGTTGTGCATTGTGCAGACTCTAGTCAGGTGTAACATTTTGGTTGCAATCTGAATCTATCTGAAGCTCCTCTATATTGTTCTATATTGTCTTCAGAGAACTGAACCTCTTTTTTTTTAACCTCTTTTTGGTTCAGTTGGGTTCAAAGGTCTTTTACCATCTTCCAGGTGATGGTCTAGCTGTTGATTGCTGTACATAGACTGTAGGTCAGAGAGATCATTATGAATGTTATGCTCAGCGGATAATACCAAATATTCTTGGATATGTTCTTCTAGGTCCAGTTTTAGAACCTGGCTGAATTATGGTTTCTGTCAAGATTATTTTTTTTACTTTTTAAGTGCTGTGTTCTAATTGATGTACTGGAAAAATATTTACATAATTACTTAATATTTACAGTAATTGCAAATCATGCTGTACCAAATACCCCTTTTTCTGTACACTGCTGCAAATGTACAGCAACAGCACAGAAATTATGAAACAGAAATTAAACAGAAATTAAAATTTGTATTTTTGTCTTTTAAGAAAAAGATAGAGTATTGAACTTGAGGAGAAAGATAATGAAAAGGATCTTGCATTCCTATTACTCCTTATGCTGATTTGTTATTTGTGGTTAAATTGACATCATGGTGATTTATCTTTCACAATACAAGATACAATAAATCACTTACGACCTTTCTGTAACTGTAATTTAAATTGTAAGATATATATATTTAAGACAATATTGGGATGGTGCGGAGGCATATTGGTTAGCACAGTTGCCAAACTACAAGAAGGGTTTAATTCCCGTCCGGGGGTCTTTTGTGTGAAATTTGCATGTTGTCCTCGTGCTTGCATGGGTTTTTTCATGTATTCTGGTTTCCTTGATTGGAATGAATGAATATACAATACAATAAATATTTGCTGCAACTGTAATTTAATTGTAAGATATATATTTTTAAGATAATATTGGGGTAATGCAGTAGCGTAGTGGTTAGCACAGACGCCTCAAAACAAGAAGGTCTCTTTCGTCTAGTTGAAACAAAGACTTATGCCACACTTCAGTTCTAAGTGTAAAAAAAAGGTAACATTTTCCAAAACTAGCTTAATATTTTATTTTATTTTGACTGTTAATATTTTCTTGGTTTGTTGGACTGCTGGAAATATTATTACAGTAATATAATATGCTTTATATAAGAATTTGACAGGATGAATATGCTGCCTGATATTCAACCCCTTATTCTCTCTAGTTCACATTCTCGCTTTCACTCACACATCATTAGGAGTGAAGTCTATGAATATTGCAGGATGTCAAGTGGCTCTAATGGAGACTAACCAAACAAAATTTTATTCAAATGATCAGGAAGGTGACACTGCAGGCAAATATTTCACAACTTACTTTTAGCAACATTTGAACAAAAGACTCAAGCAAAAAAACCCGAAAAATAATAACTGTTTGCTTGTGCTTGACACTCCTGACAGAGCCTAACAACTCTGTGAATCAAACTGTCAAACTCATAATACAGCTTAGTAAAGTAGGAAAAAATATTTCTGAACAATAAAAGAGCAATAAAGAGATGATACTATCAGCATAAATAATGCAACAAAATACTGCTGTGATTTTGGATAATAAATATTACATTATAATTTCAGCATGAAGATGCCAGTGACATCTGACAGTATCTAGTAAATTACTATCTAGCGAGCTGACATTAAAATTTGTAAAATAACAAAAGCAACTAATTCATGATTGAAATAAATGATATATATGAATGACTTGTAATTTAATGTAAATAGGGAAGTGAGGAATAGTGACTAATACCAGAAAGACCGGGGTTCGATATCCACCTCCACCAAACAACCACTGTGGTCCCTTGAGCAAGGCCCTTCACCCACAATTGCTCAGTTGTAAAAAAGAGATCAAATGTAAGTAGCTCTGGATAAAAGCAATTTACTATATATAACTACATATACATATAACAAAAGTATTAAAATTACAGTTTTTAATATCAATCAATCAATCAATCAATCAATCAATCAATCTGTAACGGTACTCGCCCCTTCCCTCTACTGTCAGAAATCACACTCTAAACCGAGAGTTAAAACAGTTTTTCCACACAAGGGTGATGGCGCTCTATTTAAGTTACAGTTAGTCATTTAGCAGACACTCTTATCCAGAGCGACTTACATTTGGTCTCTTTTTACAACTGAGCAATTGTGGGTAAAGGACCTTGCTCAAGGGCCCACAGTAGTTGCTTGGTGGAGGTGGGAATTGAACCCCGGTCTTTCTGGTACTAGTCCAACACCTTAACCACTAGGCTACCACTTCACCACATTTAAGGAGAATTTTTTTGGACTTTTGGATGAAACCGAAGTACCTGTATAAAACCCATTGTGAATCAAATCTGGGACCTTCTGGTTGTGAGGCGACTATGCTAACCACTATGCCACCATGCTGCCAAAAAAAGATCCCTTGACTGGGAATCGAACCCAGGAGATTCTTGTTGCAAGGCGACCATGCTAACTACTATGTCTCAGTTTTAAATAGATAGATGTAAATATTATTGGTTATTTTAAAAACTGTGTTAATAACTTTTATAGGCTGGAATGTGAACTATAATTAAAATGTAGTTAAAGTATTTATTTATTTTTGTTTATTATATTATAAATATATTATTTATTATTATAAATATGCGAAAAAATATGGGACATAACTATACGCATGCATTTTATATGCTTATATTCCAACACACATAGAAATGCACAGAAACGAAAGTGATGGTATATTGCTAATATTTTATTTCTTTACAAAAATATACTGTTATACTTAAAAGTGTACATTCAGCAACTTTTACAGCTTCTTTCTTATTATGTACCTCCATTAGAGGTTTCAACATAATCCACCTCCATTAGAGGTTTCAACATAATCCACATTAATCCCAAGTGCAAGGCATGTAACCCTGAAAACCCATGCTTTCTATTAAAAAGCACTATTTCCTGAATGTGCTTGGATACAACATAAACAAATATAAGTATATACTCAACATTGCAGACAACCATTTCATATAAAACTATTTCAAAGCTCATATATGGAGAAGATAACATGGATGTAAATTTGGTTTGGACAATAGAGGAATGAAAGCCTATTTAACACTGTATATCTACTGTATATAAATATATACACACATTCATTCATCTTCTTGCCTGGTTATTCCCTAATTTGGGGTCACTGGGTTTGCTGGCACCTATTCCAGCGCACATAGGGCAAGAGGCGAGAGTACACCCTGGACGGGTCGCCAGTCCATCTCAGGGCAACACATAGACAAACACCCTTTCACACACATTCAGAAGATGACTTTTAAACTACAAAAGAATGAAGAGCTTAGAACTGTAGAGAAAGCTGAGAAAAAAGATGAAGGAAGGTAAATCATACAACAGGATGTAGATGGAGTATCATCTGCAGCAAAACTATGTCTGTAGTGTGTAGAGGTGAACAATTTGCCTACCAGCCAGGCTTAGTAGTTAAAGATGCTGCCATGGTCATTTTAAGGTATGAGCTAGTGTACATGTGGATGGACCATCTACCTGGATACTAGTTTTCTAGTCTACAACTTGGAGAGGAGAAGATATACGGATTAGTTTCTCTTCACTGTCTACTGCCAACTTCATGTTCAGCCCAACTGCCATCTACAGTTCTATGATGATGCTGCGATTGTCAGATAATGATGAGGAATAGAGAGAACTAATAGAGAACTTTGTGGGCTGATGCCAGTGAAACTGCCTCCACATAAAAGCAAAGGAATAGGTAGCTAGATATGTAAATAAATGAATAAATAAACAGAGAGAGACAAAATGACAGATAGATAGGTAGACAGATTTGCAGACATAAATACAAGCTTAAGTACAAGCTAATCAGGAAAGCAAGCACAGTCCTTTGAATGTCCCTTGACACCTTGTACTGTGGGAAATGATGGACGGTAGCTAAGATACCTCACCTCCTGTATACAAATCTTAAGAAATGATACTAACAGTCTTTTTCCACCATAATACATACTGTTACTACTGATTTTTAAACTGTGGAATAACAATAAACTATAGTACAATGATTATAGTATAGGACTATAGGACTACAATACAACTACTGTTACTATTGTTTAGCTTTTGTATTGTGCTTCATATTTGCACATTTGTGACATGAACACACATAGACAAACAACCATTCACACACACATTCAGTCCACTCAATTTAGAAACACCAATTAACCTAATCTGCATGTTTTTGGTTAGTGGGAGGAAACTTGAGTACCCAAAGGAAACCCACGCAAGCTAAATCTATAATAAAAAATAATATATAACAAACATAGCTATCTGCCTGTCTATCTACGTATAGAGTCTATATTCTTAAATTTCTCTTCTAGAATGTTAATTTCTCTTCATGATATTATATATATA
>JAOTRA010096387.1:0-11499 GCA_026260255.1 Pseudolaguvia tuberculata
GTGTGTGTGTGTGTGTGTGTGTGTGTGTGTGTGTGTGTGTGTGTGTGTGTGTGTGTGTGTAATTTTTATCGCGAAAATTACACTAGCCTGTCTGTTAATTACCACAAACGGTTTTGTTTTCAAAATAAAGGTCATGAACCCACATCAAGATTATTTTTTTCCCTTTGCTTTAATTGCTTATTGTTATTATTATATTATTCATGGTTTTGCAAGGATCAGTGTTGCACGTTCTCACTAAATAAAACATGGAAATAAAAAGCTCTTGCTAGGTTGACTCGTTTTAAGGGAAGTTGTAGGTAAATTGTTTAGCAGAGAAACCTTGTAGCACAGAGTATTGACACCTCTACAATGTGTGATACACAATGCAAGTTTGAGAACATAGAATTAAAGAATAGACAATGTTTTCTCTAACAATATAATAGAATAAGATTTGCACTATAATATGCTCAAAGTAAATTATATATTTTTTCATATAATCATACTTTTTTCCTTTATATCTTGCTTTTCAGGGGAAAGATAAACAGGGTAGCATGCAAACTTAGTGGCTTAGTACAGTGGTCCCCAACCTTTTCATCACCGCGGCCCGATGTGTGTGTGTGAGAGAGAGAGAGAGAGAGAGAGAGAGAGAGAGAGAGAGAGAGAGAAGTTTAATTCTTTATATTGTATATACAATAATAAACGTGAATCCACTATACTATTTCTATACAACTTTGTTAACAGCTTCCTTTTAACGTTTAACATTTAACGAATGTCCTTCCCGCGCTTGTGTGGGTTTCCTCCGTGTACTCTGGTTTCATCCTACAGTCCAATAACAGTGATTCTAAATTGTCTATAGGAGTGACAGTGAATGTTTATGTATGGCCCTGTGATGTACTGGCGACCAGGTTGTACCCCTGCCTCTTGCCCAATGTGAGGTGGAATAGGCACCAAAAGACTCCCGTAACCGCGAATTAGGGAATAAGCGGGTAAGAAGATGAACGAATGATTATAACAAACAAATAAAGTCTCAAGTAACAAGGTTCATTGCGCAACGAGTTTAATTCCAGTGGCGTTTGCACATTTTTCGTACTTGCCGGTTATTTGCTTTATTTTTCTTTTTGACAACATATAGATTAATAAATTTGTCAAATCTCCAGTAAATCACAACACAATTTACGTTCTGTCTAAGATCAGTGAACGTTCGAATGCCAGTTGCCACGCCCACTCCTAATTTCGGTTGATTCCCACCTTTGTTCAGGATTGGCTAAAATGTCAGCTTTGTGACAGTGACGCAAACACGCCGTACGGGACGTCGTGACGTCAAAGTAAACCGTGAAAGCCTGCGGGTTGTTAGAAACACAGCAGAAGAAGGTGTGGATATTTCTAACTTTGCTCAATAATTACTTAGACTATTTACAGCGACTATTTTCACAGGACGCCGCTAATAACGATTTGAAATGGGATTGTCGTATTTAAGGTTAAAGATCGAATCCCCGCGGTTGGTTGCTTTGTTATCGTTAGTTCGGTACTTTATAGCGGCCCCGCAGACATTTGCGTAATTCCCGCATGTCCATGTGCACTAGATCCAGAGCATTGTATTTGTATGTAATAAAGTGCACAACTACATGTGGAAATTTTGTGTTAAGTTCGATCAGATGCAATAACGAGTGTGATTAAGGAGTATCCAGAAAAGCAGATATTAAATTACATTGGTTTGTAGAGAGTAGGTCACGGGTTCAATCCCCGATGAAGGGTCTTTTGCATTTCTCCGGATACTCCAGTTTCCTGCGACATGTCCAACATGTACATTCGGCTGATTAATTGTTCCAAATTGCCCATAGGAGTGCGTGTTGGTGGTTGTAAGTCTGTGTGTGGCCCTGTGATGGACTGGTGACCGTTCCAGAATGTGTTTTACCTTCTTTGTGCTGGGAACAAGTAGTTACTCAGTGTGCTTATTCATCGCCCCGGATCTGCTTGGCTAGTTCATTCATTCATTCATTCATTCATTCATTCATCATACCTGCTTATTACCTAATTCGGGTTCACGGGTCTGCTGGAGCCTATCCCAGCACACAAGGCTACACACTTGACAGGCCGCCACTCCAGCTCAGGGCCACACACAAACAACTTCTCACACACATTCACTCCTGTGGGCGATTAAGAATCACCAATCAACCGATTGTATATGTTTTTGGATTGTGGGAGGAAACACAAGTGCTGGAGAGAACCTGCAGACTTTGCACAGAAAGATCCCAGACCGTGGAATTGAATCGTGACCTTGCCTAGTTCAGTATTTGCATAATAGAAAGGATTAAAAAGCCAAAGAAATGAACTTAATGTATTTTTCTAATAATAATTGTTTGTTTCCATATAAGTAATCCATGGCGCTAACACAGGTGTCATCCAATAAGTGCTGTGGTGGTTACCAGAAAGTGTTTGAACATGAAAGGTAATGTATTCTTATGGAATAATTTGATTTTAATATGCACCTTGAAAAGAAGTAAATTCAAGCAAAGAACATTTGTATGAAGAAGGGTTAGGTTTACTGTTGACAGTAAACAGAAGTATGCGGGGTGGTAGCTCAGTGCTTACTGTGAGTTCCAGTCCCAGCACGTTGCCACTGCTGGACCACTGAGCAAGGCCCTTAACCCACAATTTCTTAGTTGTGCAAATGAAATCAATGTAAGCTGTTTGTAAGTCCAAGTTTTCACTCACCTGCCTTAACGTGCATATGAATTTAAGTGATAATCCATAGGGCTAATCTGAAGGCCACATGAAGCTTGGAAGTATTTAGCGATTGAAAGTTGAAGTGTTGTTCCACGTTCTTATAATACAGTTGACAGTTGACTGTGGAATATTTAGGAACGAGGAAATATCACAGGTGGCATCCTATCACAGTTCCACACTAGAATTCACTGAGCCCCTGAAAGCCACCCATTTTTTCCCCCAAGTGTTTGTAAAACAGTGACTGCCTTGGTGCTTGATTTTATACACCTTTGGCCAAGGAAGTGATTGGAACACCTGATTCAGATCATTTGGGTGGTGGAGCAAATACTTTTGACAATATAGCGTATGTGCATCCCTGACCAGCTTGGTAGAAGGTTTTAACAATATTGATATTACTGTATTTTGACCCAGGCGTGTCAAACTCAGTTCCTGGACGGTGGGTGTCCTGCCGAGTTTAGCTCGGACCCTAATCAAACACACCTGAACCAAATAATCAAGATCTTGCTGGGTATACTTGAAACTTAGAGGTAGGTGTGTTGCGCCAAGTTGGAGCTAAACTCTACAGGACACAAAACATCCAGGAACTTTAACACCTGTTCTCTATAGTATTAATTGTATATGTTTAATTGGGGGTTTTTTTTTTAAAAGAATGTTATTTCGTAGCATTACAGATGAGAGAAACTGTAACTTTAAAATGCATTCATGTATTAAAGTTTCTACACAATTTAGCAGTTCAATTACATAAATTAATCAATTGCACACGCATATGTAAATGTATGTGCGTGTATTTCTTTACTCTTTAATGGCTTGAATCAGACTCTTCTGGTAGTTTCGGTTTATGGTCCTCCTCACCTATATATTTATGTACTACATACATTTTTTAGAAAAAAAGAAACTATAAGACAGAGCAAAATTAGCAGCTTAAACCTCACATTTGTAATATGAGACATGACAGAAGGAAAACTGTCATCAGAGGTTTTTCAAGATATGAAGTATGATACTATTGTCAAACTAAACACAATTTAATCATGTGTGCTTCAATGTCATTAATTACCTTTTCCTTTTTAGCTCTGAACTGAAGTGCAAGATGAAATTTGGCATCTACCTTCCTCCTAAGGCTGAAAGTGGAAAATGTCCTGTGTTGTATTGGCTTTCGGGTATTTTAAATCCTTCTTTCATACAAGCACTATGTAGTCATTACAATAGAATAGATTGATTTTGAAATCTAGAACAGTAGGACCTTTTGGAGATATGATATACGTGATTCTGTGTTACAGGACTAACTTGTACTGAGCAGAATTTCATCACCAAATCAGGAAGCCAACGGGCTGCTTCAGAACATGGCATCATTATTGTCGCTCCAGATACAAGCCCACGTATGTCAAAGGCAGACTTTCTGTTTGGACATGGTTTTTTTTGTTCTTTTGTTTTTTTCCCCATGTTAAATGAAAACCTTTAGGAAACTATTATAGTACATATTTGATTCATTTGAAATCTAATTCACTTTAACTGGTACTTTGTGCATTCATAAATATTACACTGAGAGAATAAATTATTGCATTTACTGAATTTGGCAGATGCTATTATCCAGATCATTTTGGGATCTCTGTCAAACAAGATTATAAATGTCAGTCATTGAAAATTGTTATACATCAGTTTATGCAAATATTTGTACTACTTTACTCATGATTTACTACTCTAAACTTAATTGATTAATTATTTTATCCTGTTAGGCGGCTGCAATATAGAAGGAGAAGATGAAAGCTGGGATTTTGGAACAGGAGCCGGTTTCTATGTTGATGCTACTCAGGAGCCATGGAAAACCAACTATCGTATGTACTCTTATGTCACTGAAGAGGTAGGTGCAAATATACACCTTTTCTATCTAACTAACATCATCATGTGACTGACCTGTCTCCACCTGTCTGTCTGTCTTTTTATTTTTTTTTTTTGCCTCTCACTCAGCTGACACGTTTAATAAACTCTAATTTCCCTGTTGATTCTGAGAAAATGTCGATCTCAGGACATTCTATGGGGGGTCATGGTGCTCTTATCTGTGCTCTGAAGAATCCTGGGAAGTACAAGGTAAAAAAAAAATCTAACCGATCAATATTGTTTATTTTCAGCATTCATTCAGTTTTATTTGTATCTGGTCATACAATATGTTTATAAGTTATGATAACAGTTGTTTTGACACATTTTCCTAGGCTGTTTCTGCTTTTGCCCCAATCTGTAATCCAATTCAGTGCGCATGGGGACAAAAGGCTTTTTCCGGCTACCTGGGACCTGAAAAGTCCAACTGGGAGGTAAAGTGATGGAAAAATTGTATATGTGATGATTTAATTCCTGCTTGGCATTGTATGAAGTTTTGTGGACATTATTAAATACATTAAATCTAATGTACCCATTTACTGAATATTCTGTTTCAGGCATATGATGCCACACTATTGGTCGCTTCATACTCTGGTCCAGAATTGGACATTTTGATTGACCAGGGTCGTGAGGACCAGTTTCTGTCAGCCAGTCAGCTGCTTCCTGATAATCTAATTGCAGCTTGTTCTGAAAAGAAAATCCCTGTGGTGTTTCGACTTCAGCAGGTTAGTAGTGCCAAGTTTAGTGACAAGACTGAATGTCCGTTAGTTGCAAAGAAATAAATGAACAGACGTTTACCAATGGCAACCCCAGTTTATCCTCAATTGTTTAACAAAATACTTTGTAAATGTACTTATTATATCTGTTTGCAAATATGTACAGAAATATTCTCATATACACTTACTCTTTTGCCTCTTTAGGGATACGATCACAGCTATTACTTTGTGTTCTCGTTCATCGATGACCACATCAAGCATCATGCAAAGTATCTAAATGCATAAGGCAGACTAGAAAACAACGATGTGTACTCTTCCAACCAACACAGATTGTGAGGTTAAAAGAATAAATCCTTTAAACAAGTGTTTGTGTGCTTTTTGATCACAAAATGGTATGTAATAAAATATGAATTACACTTTTCCAAAGGTAAAATATATTTACTGTAAAAAAGCAATAAGGTTACATACATTATATACAAAAGTTGACAAAATATTTGACAGTAAAACCCTGCTACTTTACATCGGGGCAAATAATAGGCAATTTTCTTTTTTACAATTAAAAAGTTGATTAGAAGTATAAGTATTTTTATTCAGCAGATAATCACCCATTATTTTAAAAATCCACTAGTTACATTTGCATCATACACATTTGTTTCTAGCTTTTGCAGTATTGAAAGAATTCAGAATTTTCTGTGCAAGGTTTGTTTTCTAAAATAAATTGCAACAATCCAGATTCATGCAAAAATCAATTCATATATTTTTCATAAATATTTCTAAGCATTTTTCTCAATCAATTTGAGAAAATGTGGAAGGTCAGTCTATTTTTCAATACGCAGTCAGTAATACACATAATACGCATATTAGGTCAATTGGTGATTGTCCGTAGGAGTGAATTGTCCATAGGAGTGAATGTGTGTGAAAGGTTGTTTGTCTTATGTGTTGCCCTGAGATGGACAGGCAATCCCTCCAGGATGTACCCCTGCCTCTCGCCCTATGTGCGCCGGGATAGGCGCCAGCAGATTCCCGTGACCCAGAAATAGGGATTAAGTGGGTAAGAAGATGAAATGAATAATACCCAATTAGCAATACCCAATTAGCAATAGTGCAATGTTGAAAAGTTGATATATTACAATTGTGTTTTAATAAACACAAAAATATTAGTGTGGTTCACTGTATGGTTTATTAGTTTAGTTTGTCATTTATTGTATTTCCATAGCACAGAAGTTGTTTTAGATATGCATGTGCAATTTTGTAGCTTTAACACTTTCCAAAACAAACCTTAAAGAAAATGTGTAAGCTATTACACATTTTTAAGTAAATAATAAGAAATAATATTCTAATTTCAAGTTTTCATAGAGCTATTTTCTGTCTGAAACTGGAGTAAAAACAAATTTAACCCAGTATTGTCTGTTTCCCACTCTTTGGATTTTGCCAGCAAATGGCTCCCAAACCTTATTAAACGTGCAATGGTGTAAGAAAAACAGCTTGAAAGCAAGAGATCAACAAGAAAGATACCACCAGTAAGTATTGCCTATAATCTGTTAGTGAAGCTAGTATCATTTATAGCATTTAAAGGTCACTGCAGTGAACTATTTATCTTTAGAAAAATTTTTTATTTATTTATAACTAGATAATAGTCGGAAGGCACCCAAAAACAACAGTTAAGCAAAGAACCTAAATGGTAGTAGCTGCAGTAGGTGAACATCATGCCGGATCTGGAGAAAGCCAAACAAATTACCTCTCAAGTTCTCTCATGTACTGAGTGAGGTGCAGACCCAATAATGCATCTAATATAGCTTTTAGTCATACATATTACTTTGATATACAGTGTCATGGAAAAGGTATGCATACCCCTTTAAAGTTTTTCCCATTTTGTCATCTTATTAATAATTTAAGATCAACCAGCACAAAGTAGCAGATAAGGTAGAAGAATCTATAAGTGGTGTACTCTACAAATATGGCCTTTATGGAAGAAAGTTAAAAGAAAGACATAAGAAGTCCAGTTTGCAAATAGCAATGTAGGGGCACAGCATCCATGTAGAAGAAGAAGATCTGGTCAGATGAGACCAAAGTTGACCTTTTTTTTTTGCCTAAGTGCAAAGCGCTATCATGGATAAGTAATACTGCTCATAACCCTGAACACACCATCCCCACTGTGAAATATATTGCATCATGCTGTGGGGATGCTTTTTTTCAGCAAGGACAGGGAAGCTGGGTTGTTGTGGCTGAAAAAGACTTGAGACTGGATAGGAGATTCACCATAAAACCAGACAAAGCCATAATAGTTAGGATCAAAGAATATTCATGATAGAATGGCCCATTCAAAGTCCAAACCTAAATCATGTTCATCATTTGTGACAAGACTTAAAAAGTGCTATTCACCATCCAATTTGACTGAGTTTGAGCCACTTTGCAAATACTGGAAGTCTTCAGATATGCTCCAGATATGCAAAGCTGGTTGAGACACAAGCCCTAAAATGATTGCAGCTGTAATCACAGTGAAATATAGCTTTAGTATTGACACAGGGCGTTTGAATACAAATGTACTCTACATTTTTATTTGCTTAAAAATGTGAAAACCTCAATTATGTGCTACTTATGCGCTGGTCTATTACATAAAATCTTAAGGAAATACATTTAATTGGTTGTAAGTTGTGGTTGTCAATAAGTGAAAAGGTATGAATACATTCAAGACACTGTAAATTCATTTCTATCAGTTATTCAGTCATGTCAGTTTATAATCACATTAGGATTACCCCACACTGTAAAAATATAATATTGTGACAGACTTAAAGATAGAGAAAAGTTTAGTGAGGTCACACCTCCCCTGAGACATAAATAAAATTGATGACCCATGTTCTTACTGGGCATTTATATTATACACTTTCCCTCTGATTCTGTGAATCATTCCCATATATTCTTTAACATAAGTGTATAAACTTAAAATTCTCTCCCACAAATTATTGCATCAAGCAAATAAAAAAAACTGAGAAGACTGCTTAAACTACTTCTAAGAACTAAAACGCATTATTAAAACCTGCAAAAACACTGCTGAACCCTCTTCTTCAGAGAAGAAGTTTATCTTAAATAATCCTGATTAGATATACCAAACACATTCGGTGACATCAAATCATTACAAAAATATAACTGCAGTATTAGGGCTGTGCATTGGCAAGGGCCTCATGATACAATAAATATTGCGATATATTGCAATTCCAAATAGGTAAATACAAAGCCGGGGGTGTCGTTAATTTTATCGGTTTAATTTGTCAGCAACATCTACAGGAGTGGAGCAGGAAGTGGTTCAACACACACTGAAGGATTTTATTAAATATTAAAAATTCAAATATGTATAAATACTCAAGGTTAAAAAATCTATATACTATCATGAAAAAAATGCAATAGTTTGCTGTATCTATATTATACACAGCCCTATAAAGTGCTATGCAAATGTTTTAGCATATCCAGCCAGTATACCAACATCTTAACCACTTAGCTAGCAATACACCTGCCTAAAACATTGTACTTCCAAGAGTGAAAGTAATAACATTTCCACCAGGCAAAAAAAAACTGTGCAGCCTTAAAAAAACATACGTCAGGAAGGTTTATCAGAAAAAAAAAGATTTAGTTTTCTAGGGAGCATCAAGACTGCAATGGGAAACCGCCAGGGCACATCAGGGTAAAAAAAAAAAAGTTGGTCCATTTTGTTTGGTCAGCTACAGATTTAGCAATATTATTAGCCAAAATTTAGATCACTATATTTTTGCATATAGTGAAAGACAGAATTTTTTCAGCAATGTTTTTTCTTTATAGCACAGACATATTCCATGGTTGCACACTGGTTATGTGTTGGGTTTGATACCCTGAGTAAGGACATTTACCCTCATTGTTCAGTTAGATAAATATAAGTCCCTCTAGATAAGGACACCTGCCTGTCTGTTTTTCATTTTACACTATTCAGAGTCTCTTATTGTCTCTTGTATTTTGTTATCAAAAAGTGTTACAAAAGAATGTCTGTGACATACATACACACACTAAAGGCCTGAGAACTATACACAGTACTATACGGTTTTTGTTAGGTTTTTTTTTTTTTACATTAAAAAGTGTTTCTGTCATACATCCCTGCTATTGGTTGGGATGTATAATACACAGAAGAGTGTACTGAGAAGGTGTTAAGAATTTTAAGAACAATTAAAATTGTGTGCTATGATCATTAATGCATAATGAATAAACAGAAAAGTACAGAATTTTTAACAGAATGAACATGGCTCAGATTGTAAATAAAACTTTAAATTAAAAAAAAAAAATATTGGGTTTTTTTTTCTTCTTTCTATCCTTTCTTAATAAATAAATAAAAATAAGGAATGTTTTTGGACTAATAGAAATTGACTGGAAAATTAGCCTGTGTAGTGGCCCATTCATTCATTCATTCATTCATTCATTCATTCAGCTAGATCAGCGTTCATGTGAAGAGGTTCTGTTTTACCAAGCCTTCGTCGAGCAGGGCTTGAACAGTGATCCCCACTTTCACTAGTCCTTTATCCTCCAGAACGTGATGAGGAAGACATAATCTGTCCTGTAACATATATCAAGAGGGGTGAAGAGAGACAAAATGAGATACCACGAGATAACATATTCAGAAAAACAAACATGATAAAATTAAATTCATTATTACTATGAGATTACACAATTACATACACAAAGTTGACAAAAGCACAGAAGGGCAAATCATTTAATAATGTACTTCATTTGTACTATTAGTTCTTGTACCATTAATTGTTTAATAAATTTAATTACTTATTACTAAGTAACATTTAAGAAAGATTAAAAAAAGGTTTGTTAAAATTCAAAGCATTTTATTCTATTTTAGAAAAAATGTGTATATTATTGATTTTTTTTTTAATTAGCTACCTAAAAGACTTAATTTCTTACACCAGATTGGTTTTGTTAATCTAAAACTAAACATGATTAATTGGTAAATACTGTGAATATAAACTACCTTAAAATCTTCTGCCTCTTTATGTAATCCTAGACATGATTCTCTGGCTCTGTGGAAGCCAAACCATCACTTTCAGGTGTATTTATACTTTCCTAGACTAAAAATAGTTTTTAATAACATGGGTTAAAATTTTGCGGTTGTTATCCTGCTGCAAAATAAATTTGGAGCTAATCCAACACTTTCCTGATGGTATTCATTTCAACATGTCTGATTTTAGTACAATGTGCGCAACAGTAAAAGGTAAAGCCAATAGATGGCAATGCCAAATGTTGATTTGCATTAGATTGGACCATTTTGTTAATTAAAATCTACATTAAAATATATAGTCATTATACTTTACCTGGCAGCATTGACTATTTCCATTTGTCTCAACCAAAAGTTGTTGAAGAAATTAACATTAAAATTTTTGGATTTTAGTTAATCTACTTAGGGGTTCATTCACCAAAAGTTCAATGGCCACATAACAACCACAGCTAAAGGAATAATAAATAAAAGGGTTCATTTTAGAGACGTGATGTCATTACAATCAATACAAAGATATTATGTGGATTTTTCCACTAAAAAACATACGTGGGTTTTTTTTTTTTACATAAGACACATATGACTTGGGGAAAAAACAAACTCTGAAGCATGAGAAAAACCTCAAACTGCACATTTATTACCTTTACACAGCCTCCTATAAATAATAAAAGCCACAAATTGCCTTACATCAAATTATATATCGTTACAGTCCAAATAAAAACAAAACAAAAGCAATAGAAAAGAAAATCTGGAGCCATGACAATTTAAAAAAATATTATACCAAGATTTTCTCATTTATTACTGCAGTCCAGAATTACTGGTTTTTAATAATGTAAAAGGGATTACGTTATTTTTTTATATGTAAATACTCATTCATTCATTCATTCATTCATCTTCGAAGTCACAAAGTCTACTGTCAAAGTCAAAGTCTGCTGGTGCCTATCCCAGCGCACATAGAGCAAGAGGCAAGGTTACACCCTGGACATTTCGCCAGTCCATCGCAGATGTAAATTCTCTCAGGGTAAAAATGTATGTTTCTCACACAAACATATTCACAAAAGTGCAAATTATCTTGCTGTCTACCTGCAAAGCGTTTTTCAACACACCTCTGAGACCACTTCCCTTCAGAATTCTGCCTCCTTTAACAACTAACCATAACGGCTATTAGATAAAGAACCAGGGCAG